>OZ018322.1:92936039-93223539 GCA_963969495.1 Ceratothoa steindachneri
TTCTTCCCTAGGCTAAAAAAAATATCTCCCCTTGGCCCTGATGATTTTTTTTTTTATGGAGCCCATCTGGCAACTACCCACTTGGGCATAAGTCGCCGAAAAACACGACAGCCTAGAACTAGGCTACTTTAAAGTAAAAATATGAAAACTTAACAATGATATAAATTGGAAAAACTTAACAATCGAAGCAATCTCCGGCAGCGGGGGGAGGTCCCCCTCACCCCGTTGCAGGAGTGTGCAACCTACAAACAAAACAATAACAAAAAAAGGAACCTTAAATAAAGGGGAGAAGCCCGGCCTCCCTCAAAAAGTCAACAAGTCCACAAGTCAATGTGCACGAATCTATCCCGAGCACAAGGGACAGGCGGTAGCGACCCCGCCCATCCCGGTACTGGAACAGGTATCGTGCGCGAAGATCACCCAGACTGGGACATTCGACAAGAATGTGCCGAACAGTCTGGGGGACGACGCAGTCATTGCAATAGGGCGCAGGCGAGCGCTCCATCAAATAGCGATGCGTCACACGAGTATGTCCGATTCGGAGACGACCGAAAGCGACCTGAAGCCGCCGCGGCATTGGGGGATAGGTCCATGGGAACAGTCGCGGCGCAATGGCACGCAACTTAAAGTTCCCTTCGACCGTCTCCCATCTTCTTTGCCAAGCAGTCCGAAGAGCTGCCCGTATTCCTGTCATGTAGCCGGTGTGAGGAAGAGCGAAACGCTCGTCCGGTCGCAGAATCCTCGCGGACTCTTTGGCGCCCTCATTCCCCGCAATTCCTACATGTCCAGGAACCCAGCAGAAGATAATCTCGACATCCGCCCGGCTCGCCAAAACCGTGGCGTCACGGATATCGCGAACCAGGGGATGCGGAGATTCCAATGCCCCGAGAGCACTCAGGGCGCTTTGTGAGTCGCTATTGATCACAATCCGGTCTCCAAACCGGGCACGTCGCGTAATCTCCCGTACCGAGTGGTGTATTGCCACCAGCTCGGCCGTGAAGACAGACGCAGCGCCTGGTAGAGCCCCGCTGACTTCAAACAGAGGGGATACGGCGTGGAAGCCGACCCCCTCTTGGGACTTGGAGCCATCCGTATACACTGGCACGGTTCCAGCGTGACACGATGTGTGCTCCAAAAAGGTCGAACGCAATACTCCCGGCGTGGTACATGCTTTGGGAGCAGAGGCGTAGCGACAAATAGCCAAATGTGGTCCCTCCAGGGTGGCGTCCTGGGAAGAACCAGGGGCGCCACCGGCCCGAGAGCTATATCTACCTCTCGAAGGAGTTTCCTGGCCCTAAACCCAAAGGGCTTAGGGTATGACTGGCGTCTCTCGGCGGCATAGGCACCATCGAGATCAGCTGCGGAAGCAGTGAGAGCTGTTGGTGACTGAGTGAGGCGCCGGGCTCGCGCGTACAGGCGGGTGATGCACTGCACGCGGCGCAGAGCGAGTGGCATCTCCCCAGCATCGACCAACAGGCTCTCAATGGGGGAAGTGCGGAAGGCACCGGTCGCCAGGCGAAGGCCGGTGTGGTAGATCGAATCCACCTTCCGCAATAAACGCTCAGCTGCGGATGCATAAAACTCGCATCCGTAGTCGAGCTTCGAGCGAACAAAGGATCGATAAAAAAGTAAGGCAGTAGCCCTATCAGCGCCCCAAGCGCTGAACGTCACGGAACGGAGAATGTCCATGGCGCGGGTACAAGAGACCCTAAGGCTGCGAATATGAGCCTCCCAGGTGAGGCGTCGGTCGAATACAAGACCAAGGAAACGGTGCGACTCAACCACATCCAGGCGCACCCCATTAAGAAACAAATCTGGGTCGGGGTGAAGCCGTGGATGGCGGCAGAAGTGCACCACCTTAGTCTTGGCCAAAGAAAACCGAAACCTGTGCGCTTCGGCATAGCGAGAGACGCGGTTCAATGCCTGTTGGAGTCGACGCTCCAGAGTTGGCATCTGGGCTGCACCAAAAGAGATCGAAAGGTCGTCCACGTAGAGCGTAGCGAGAACATCTTCCGACAGCACCGAGGTGATGCCGTTGATGCTCAGGGCAAAGAGTGTGACACTGAGGACACTTCCCTGCGGGACACCCTCTTCCTGCTCCTTTGGGCCGGAGAGGGCTCCCCCCACCCGTACGCGGAATCGACGATCTCGCAAAAATTCAGATATAAACATTGGGAGGCGTCCCCTCGCCCCCATCGTGTGGAGAGTCTCCATGATACCGTATCGCCATGCGGATTCATAGGCCTTCTCCAGATCGAAAAACACCGTGGCGTAGTGCTGTCTACGAAGGAAAGCCTCGCAGACGGCATTTTCCAGTCGGAGCAGAGCATCCGACGTGGAGTGGAACTTGCGGAAGCCGCTCTGTGCGGAAGACAGATGGCCTCCGCTGTCCAGGAAAAAGGCTAATCTAACATTTACCAATTTCTCCATCAACTTGCACACGCAAGAGGTTAGAGAGATTGGGCGGAAACCGGTCGGAGTAGAGTGATCTCTCCCCGGTTTGCGAAAGGCGAGCACAGTAGCGATTCGCCAGGAGTCTGGGAGATTGGCCCCGATGAAGACATGCAGCCCCATAGCAGGATAGAACCACCTCTATGTTTCACAAGTGGTAGCACACTTAGGGTGAAATTCCTCTCTAACTCTTCGTTTCACAATGGTAGCCCCAGAAGTGCTGAAAATCTGCAAAATTGTTACAAAAAAGTTCAATTTTTAAATAATTTTATTGAAAAATATATTTGAATGGAATTATATAAATTACATGTAATAAAACAAGTCTTCCTATTATACATGATAATTACTTTCATCTGACCAGATAACTTTAGACCATTGTTCATATTTCCAATATTTGCAATCTTTGGCCCACTGTAGATGATATTTTCTGTTGACCTCAAATATCCATGATTTTAACTCTTCATCTTTAAATCTTATTCTAACTGTTCTGGGTGATCCTGTTTTACTTGAGGCTTCATTGAACTCCCACGCAAGTTAAGAAGTGTTTCTGCTATTCTGTAGTGAAGTCTGAATGATAGTCGTCTTCTCTAGGTGTTTTAAAGTCTTCTACCACTTCATTTCCTTGATACAAAGATCTTGGTCTCTTAAAATCGTTTTATAGTAATTTGGACACCATATCTCGTAAGATTTTATTTTCTTATTTCTACGTGTGATAATCCTTGGCTAGGGAGAAGGTGGATTTGTGCTCTTTGTACTTCTGTAAGTTCTTTAATTTTAGTTACAGTACTAATTTATAACGATACACAATAGTTAATCAGAAACATAAGAAATATTGGTTAAATTCTGATTTTAGAAAACATACCATATTATAAATTACATACCATTTAGTAAAACACTAAGTAATTCAAACACATATTAACAAATATTCAAACATTATCATCATACGGCACCTTTTTTGTTTATCATTATTTTATGGATAGAAAATCAAAACTCTTTGAAGTTATTTTTATTTAAATAAGTATTTATTTAGTAATTTAATAAGTAATATATTTTGCGATAGTTTCTAACAACAAGTCTCTATCTTTCTCTTAACTTTTTAATCCCATGTTTTTAAAAAGTGTTTGATTTGGATTTTTTAAAAAAATCAACTTTGAGGTTTTTCTGACCTCTTCATTCTCCTTACGTAATTAGCTAAACTTCTAAAATAATAATAATCTGATGTTCTAAGTCGGGTGAGTATCGAGGATGGCTCATTAGTTCCCGATCGGAATTGCCGTGCGTTCTATCGATGAAAGAACAGACCACTTTGATGATAATTTTAATTGGGCCAATAAGTTCAAAAGGGATTGGGCCATTCATATCCCACCAAAAGCACAAGCGAATCTTGCGGGGTGTTGTTTTTTCCACCAGGACTAATCCGTTGTCTAGAATATCTTTTGTATATAACCCACTTTTCGTCTCTAGTAACAACCCTACTAATAAATGGTTTACTTTTTAGTCGAGAAAGGAGAGATTAACAACCAATGTTGATTCTTTATTGCAAGTGTACCTCTGACATATCGCGATGAATCCATTGTCACAACATGAAACCTCCTTGTCTATCTACTTCAAATGGTGACGCGCAGTGGAATGAATTAAATGCAGTTTTTTCAGACAATTATTTAACAGTTACAATCTGATTTTCTTTCACTGTTATAATTAAAAGATCCTGACCAAATTCCACTGGTCGAACTGAACGAGGTTCATTAATGAGACTAACGCACCCCGAGTGCAAAAATTGCTCCATTACTTCTGGGTTGACTTAATATAAAATTATTGACACATCAAAGCTAGCTTATTTATTTGATTTCTTTACGAGTTGTTTCCGTTTAGCTTCAGTTATTTAATTTTTCGGAAAAGGAGGAGAGATGATTACCGAATGACGTAAATGCGTCCTACTCATCTCGTATTTATCTAACGATGGGTATGATTTTTTTTCTTTTTAGGAGCAAACCTGGCGACTGCCCACTTGGGCATAAGTCGCCGGAATCAAGACAGCGTAGCACTAGGCTACTTTAAAATAAGAATATGAAAACAATGATAAAAAAGGAAGATCACAACAATCAGGTAACAATCTCCGGCGTCGGGGGGAGGTTCCCTCCCCCCGGCGCAGGAGCCTGCAACGTACAAAAAAAAACAATAACAAAAAAAACCAAAAAAAACCTAGTTAAATAAAAGGGAGAAGGCCGGCAACCCCCCAAAAGTCAACAAGTCCACCAGTCAATATGCACGCACTCGTCCCGAGTACAAAGGACATCGTCCCGAGTACAAAGGACAGGCGGTAGCGACCCCGCCCATTCCGGTACCGGGACAGGTAACGTGCGCGAAGTTCACTCAGACTGGGACATTCGACAAGAATGTGCCGAACAGTCTAGGGGACGAGGCAGAAGTCGCAATAGGGCGCAGGCGAGCGCTCCATCAAATAGCGATGCGTCACACGAGTATGTCCGATTTGGAGACGACAGAAAGCGACCTGAAGCCGTCACGGCATGGGAGGATAGGTTCATGAGAACAGTCGCGGTGCAATGGCACGACACTTTTAGTTCCCTTCGACCGTCTCCCATCTTCTTTGCCAAGTAGTCCGAAGAGCTACCCTTATTCCTGCCATGTAGTCGGTGTGAGGAAAAGCCAAACGCTGGTCCGGTCCATGAGTCTTCGCGGACTCTTTGGCGCGCTCATTCCTCAAAAATTCCTACATGTCCAGGAACCCAGCAGAAGATAATCTCGACATCCGCGCAGCTCGCCAAAACCGTGGCGTCACGTATATCGCGAACCAGGGGATGCGGAGATTCCAATGCCCCGAGAGCACTCAGGGCGCTTTGTGAGTCGCTATAGATCACAATCCGGTCTCCAAACCGGGCACGTCGCGTAACCTCCCGCACCGAGTGGTGTATTGCCACCAGCTCGGCCGTAAAGGCAGACGCAGCGCCTGACAGAGACCCGCTGACGCTGACTTCAAAAAGAGGGGATACGACGTGGAAGCCGACCCCCTCTTCGGACTTGGAGCCATCCGTATACACTGGCACGGTTCCAGCGTGACACGAGGTGTGCTCCAAAAAGGTCGAACGCAATACTCCCGGCGCTGTACACGCTTTGGGAGCAGAGGCGTAGCGACAAATAGCCAAATGTGGTACCCTCCAGGGTGGCGTCCTGGGCAGAACCAGGGGCGCCACCGGCCGGGGAGCTATACCTAGCTCTCGAAGGAGTTTCCTGGCCCTAAACCCTAAGGGCTTAGGGTATGACTGGCGTCTCTTGGCGGCATAGGCACCGTCAAGATCAGCTGCGGATGCAGTGAGGTGCCGGGCTCGCGCGTACAGGCAAGTGATGCACTGTACGCGGCGTAGAGCGAGTGGCATCTCCCCAGCATCCACAAACAGGCTCTCAATTGGGGAAGTGCGGAAGGCACCGGTCGCAAAGCGAAGGCCAGTGTGGTGGATCGAGTCCACCTTCCGCGATAAACGCTCGGCTGCGGATGCATAAAACTCGCATCCGTAGTCGAGCTTCGAACGATCAAAGGATCGATAAAATGTAAGGCAATAGCGCTATCAGCGCCACAAGCGCTGAACGTCACGGAATGGAAAATATCCATGGTGCGGGTACAGGAGACCCTAAAGATGCGAATATGAGCTTCCCAGGTGAGGCTTTAGTCAAATACAAGACCAAGGAAACTGTACGATTCAACCACTGCCGTGGATGGCGGCAGAAGTGCACCAACTTAGTCTTGGCCAAAGAAAACCGAAACCTGTGCGCTTCAGCATAGCGAAAGACACGGTTCAATGCCTGTTGGAGTCGACGCTCCATAGTTGGCATCTGGGCCGCACCAAAAGAGATCGAAAGGTCGTCCACGTAGAGCGTAGCGAGAAAATCTTCCAGCACCACCGAAGTGGTGCCATTGATACTCAGGGCAAAGAGTGTGACACTGAGGACACTTTCCTGAAGGACACCCTCTTCTTGCTCCTTTGGGCCAGAGAGGGCTCCCCCCACCCGTACGCGGAATCGACGATCTCGCAAAAATTCAGATATAAACATTGGGAGGCGTCCCCACGCCCCCATCGTGTGGGGAGTCTCCATGATACCGTATCGCCATGCGGATTCATAGGCCTTCTCCAGATCGTAAAACACCTTGGCGTAGTGCTGTCTAGGAAGGAAGGCCTCGCAGACGGCATTTTCCAGTCGGAGCAGAGTATCCTACGTGGAGTGTAACTAGCGGAAGCCACACTGTGCAGAAGACAGATGGCCTCCGCTGTCCAGGAAAAAATCTAATCTAACATTTAACAATTTCTCCATCAACTTGCACACACAAGAGGTTAGAGAGATCGGGCGGAAACTGGCCGGAGTAGAGTGATCTCTCCCCAGTTTGCGAAAGGCGAGCACAGTAGCGATTCGCCAGGAATCTGGGAGGAGACCATCCACCCAGATCCTGTTGAAAAAATCTAATTGAAAGGCCATGCCTCGCTCACCCAGGTGTCTAAGCATGGCGAACGGGACATCGTCCGGAACATAGGCGGTGTTTGCGCACGAAGCAAGAGCAAAGCGCAACTCACTCACAGTAAACCTGTCGTTGTAGGGTTCTCCGCCTATGGAGGTAAAGTCCAGCCGGCGGCCTTCCGCGACATCACGACGTGCATTGAATGCTGGCGGAGCAGCATCCCAGCTAGAGAATGTGGAAAAAGTGGTCGCGAAGGATTCCGCCACGGACGCAGGGTCCGAGATTGCGGTCCAATTCTCCTGGAGAACGGGAGGGGGGTCTTGCGAGAACTTGCCCCGAATCCTTTTGACTCACTTCCACACCTCTGCCAAAGGAGTCTTCCCGTTAAGTGAAGACACGTATGCCGCCAAGAAGAGCGGCGGGCGTGCTTCGAAATATACCGGAACCTAGCCCTAACCAGGAGAAATTCAGCGAGAGTGAAATCGTTCGGGTGGCGCTTATAGCGCATGTAAGCATAACGCTTCTGTTTAAGGGCCATCTCACACTCGGTCGACCACCACGGGAGTGGTCGGCGTGCAAAACGGCCAGACGTTCTGCGAATAGTAGTCAGGCCCACGGCGATGAGGTTGCCGGAGAAGAACTCAACGGCCTCATCTACCGACCTAAACTCCTTGACTGAGATAGAGAATTAAGTCATTTCCTGAAATGCAGGCCACCGCGCCTGCGCAAAGCACCACCGAGGTGGGCTCCCAGGCGGCAGTTGCCCTGAAAATAATATTTGAATGGGAAAGTGATCACTACCAAGTAGGTCATCGACCACCCCCCAATCAAAATCAGGCTGTGCATCCGAGGTTCACAAGGATAGATCAGGGCAAGAAAATGAAGCGGTTCTGGAGCAGTGATGCGTACACTCATCGACATTTAGGACACGTATCTTAAGCTCTTCGATTAGATCGGCAAGGACTTGTCCCCTGAGATTTATTGAGTAATCTCCCCAAAGAGGATGCCTGCCGTTCAGATCTCCGAGCAAGAGAAAGGGCCTCGGCAACAGTGCCACGACGCGGCGGAAGTCCCCCGCGTCGAAGTCAGCTGACGGTGGAATGTACGCAGAAATGATAGTATATCTCCTATCCAGGTGCTGCTGCACAGCCACTGCCTGAAAGGAGGTATCTAAAGAAAAAGGAAGAACGGAGATATCATGCCGGGTGTAAACCGCGCATCCCCCAGCCCGGCCATCTCGTGGTGGTGGGGTCGCAAGACCTTTATACCCCGCGAGGGCCGGCAGGGGGCACGCGCCTAGCATGGTCTCCTGCGGAAAAATAGCTAACGGGGAACGGGACAAGACGAGCCCCCGCAGCTCCTCCCAGTTGGCCCGGAGTCCACAGCAATTCCATTGAAGGAATATGCCCTCCAGGCCTAGCTCGGAGGAGATGCGAGAGCCCTCTTCGAACAGAAGACCCTCACGGGAAAGGCCGTACGCTTCCCGGAGGCAGAACCCCGGGCGCTGTTGGCCATACAAAGCGCTGAAGGCGCTGTCCCCTTCGAAGACCTATTGGGGGAGGTTGGGCTACCCATGCGAGTCTTTTCCTCCGTCCGCCTCGAAACCTTAGGCGGGCGTTGCGGTTTCGGAGGCTGGGGGCCCTGTTTTTGATGATCCACCGTCTCCGAGCCACTCAACACACCACTAGGTGTGGGCGAAGGAGCCGAAGCTACTTTATTGGTGTCCTCCTTTCGGGGGACAGCTTTAGGAACCACGGAAGATGGCCTGGCGACTAACTTTAGGGGTGTTGACTCCTGTGAGTCTAACGACTCGATGGAGGCGCGTGGCCGTTTCGCCTTAGGGGAAACGGTCACGCTGGGAAAAGAGGGGGAGCCCGGGTTTTAGCCGGGGCTAGGTGTGACCCCTTTTTGCCATCGGGTTGAGTAGAGCCCGCAGAAGGGCTCCGAATGGGCGCGGAAACAACCGTGCTCATTAGCCTGGATGGGCCAGGAGCAGAGGGTGCCTTTCTAACTATTGATGCATAAGACATCACAGGCAGAGCCGGGCGCGCCAGGACCAAGTCCTTAGCCTTGCGGAATGATAGTCGATCCTGGGCCTGAAGGGCCAGGATTTCTTTCTCAAGGAGATATGCACCACATTGCTTCGAAGAAGCGGGGTGCGGTTTTCCGCAATTGACACACTTGGCCACACACGATTTAGACTTATCGTGTGCGGCCTTGGAGCAATTTACACAGACTTCGAGTGACCCGACTTTGCAAGTCTACAAGAACGATTCGTATGGCCGAAGCGGTGACAGTAATAGCACCGCCCCGGCAGTGGCACGAATGCCTTTACGCGGTAGCGGTACTAACCGGCACGCACCGACTCAGGGAGCTTGTCACAGTCGAACGTGACGAAGAGTGTAGGGGTGGGTCTCGAGGCCCCTCCCTGTTTTCTCATCACACATTCGACCTTGACCGCCCCATGGTCGGCCAGCTCTAAGGTGATGTCCTCCCTCTATGGAATAATCAACGAGTTCCCTCGCATAAACTACTCCTTTCACAAAGTTCATGGTAGAGTGCGGCGTCACACTCACCGGGGTGCCATGAAGTGTCCGAAGAGCACTTATCTTAGACCGCCTCGGCGGGGTTCCCCGCATTCGCCAGAAGGCTCCCGTCCGAGAAACGGGTCACCTTCGGCTCTATCAATTACACTAGCTAATGCTCTCCTCTGATGGATCATGTTGCCCTTGGCCAACATGCTGCCATCAGTGTAGCGAATAACGAGGAAGCGTTTGAAGCCAGCGGGCTCGAAAACGCCAGGTAACCTCTGAATGAGGGACCCCGATGTTATCGAGGCTCCGCCCATCGCACTTTTAGTCTTAGTCGGGGGCTTCGCACTCGGGGGGGAGGTCGGGGGTAGAGGGGCCGGAATTGCCGATCTTGGCTTGGTCGCTTGCCAAAGTGGTAGTAGCAGACCCATCCGCCCCCGCAGCTCCCACGGATGGAGAGGAGCCCCGAGTCTTCTTAGTCTTTTTCTTATTTTTTTTTTCTTTTAGGAGATGAGGGCGGGGAATGAACCCGCTTCTCCCCTCCGCTGGACCGGCCTCCGACAGCTCCTTCTCCGAAATAGATAAGGTCCTGGCAGTCATAGGGGCACCGGTTGGAGGAGATCCCTCCCCTCCTTGTACTGCCTCGGAAACCCTAGCCGTTTGAGGAGGACCTTGCATAGGGGCGGATTCGGGTTCGGTGCTTGGCGCCGAACCCGAATCCGCCCCTATGCAAGGTCCTACCGTCTGAGGCTAGGTTGCCTCAAGGACCATGTCTATCTCAGGGGGGCCTCCATTCCCCCCCCCTCAAGACATCCCAGGTCTCGTTGGCATCATTGTCACTATTCAGGTGTGGGGAGGCACAGGCTTTGACCCCGGCAAGGTTCAATATTCTTGCCAGCAGGTCTTTTGAGGGAAGCGACCGAAGGGGCCTGGCTCCCCTCTCCCCCCTAAGGGGGTTTGCCCTACCGAGCCGCTTCGATGCGGAGCGGCTGGCTAAGGGCTGCCTTCTGGCTTTCTTGGCAGTCCCTTTGGAAAGAACGGAGGGGACTGCCACTGGAAAAAGGGAGGTGCCCGAAAGCACCTCCAGAGAAGGGGGTGAGGGGGAGTCCCCTACACCCGTAGGACTAGGAGAGGAGTCTGCCTCCTCTCCGGTTAGAGAAGTTTGGATGGTCCCTTGCGCAAGCACAGGGCGGGGGCCTCCATTTTTTCTTTGGAGCTGCCCGAGGGCGGCTCCATCGATGTAGAAGGGGAAATTAAAGGGAGATTTTTATTTTTCTCATCATTGGGCATGGTGACCCTAAATTTCCTACGGGAAGCAATAGCTCATCACCCCTCGCAGTAGCCCGCCCTGCAAGGGGTGCTTACAGGCCTGGCAGAGCCAGGTGCCGCCATTCAGGAACACCCCTCCCGCCTGATGGCCTGGCAGTCCATCGGCATGGTGGCTCTACCTTGGACACGGCGTAAAATTGATAGAGTGTGAAGAGGAAAAGAAAAGGGATGTGAGGAAGGTATGAGTGCGGATGAAGCAGGTTGTTAAAAAAAAAACATCCCGAACCTGAGCTCAGGGGTTAGGGAACATTGTCCCCTCGCCCCTCAGCCCCGATCCCGGACGGTTGGCTGAGAAGGTCAGCATCTAACCTGTGAAATTAGAGGCTGACCAGAGAAAGTTGGGGAAGAGGTTTTAGGGAAACTGAGGAAGTAGGGGAGAAATACAGGCAGTCTGAAGGAAAGAGAAGAGGTTAAGCTGGGTTCGGACGGGGTGCTGAGTTCTGCCTCAGCACGGCGGCCAGGATGGCAAATCGCCGCGCCCCTTACGGAGACGATGGGTATGAAATGGGTATGTATGGGCAAGAGGAGAACAAACACCAATCATATAAAAAGGTGAAGGCGAGTTGCAGAGATAAAGAGAAAAGATTTAGGGAGAACCAGGCTCAAACACTAGCGCTCGGAGTCGGTGTAAGAACAGAGAAAAGGAAAGAATGGGGTACACTAGGTTCACCACAGGCACCTAGGCTACTATGAGTCTGGTACGGCAGGTGGTAGCGGTGAGAGCGAGATCGCGGGATAAGTTATGCGTGGGTCAGCTCAGTGTGACCCTTGCGGAGGTGGGTCAGCACCACCTCTTTATGGCGAGAACGGTGGAAGGTTGAAGGCCAGTAACCAAGGTGGAGGTTTAATGCGGTGGAGATTTAATGCGGTGAAGCCTTTTGAGATGACAGAGTATGCTAGGCAGCTAGCTTCCGCGCATTAAAGATCTCCTTCACATGCAGATCAGTGGATGAATTGGGGACTAGGGGTGCTGGGCTAAGAGAACGGGTCCATAGCCAGGGTCAACTTAAATAAGAGGCTGTGGTCATTAACTGGACGCACCGAGGTTCAAGCACGATTTTGCTAATCAGTAAACGCCACACAAATGTGCATTCACTGACTGACAACGAAACAGATCTTGGCACATCAGGAAAATATGCTGAGCCCTCAAACTCGTTGCTCATCTCATGGTCCTCCTTATTCATCCAACCTCGTAGTTTTTCTTTCTTCCAAGCTGATTGTCCATAACAAGTTGATGAAGAAAGTTTGCTACTGTTATTGGTCGGGCTTTTGTCACTTGTTCTTGACACGTTTTTAGTCGCGGGTGACTCTACATCTCACTACGTCGGTCGGTCCCCGTTTGCTTCTTTTTTTTTGTCTTGGTAACATTTTAACTATTCGGCTGATTATAACGAAATTTGAAACATTTATGTTGTTTTCGAATATCTTTCGAATGATATAATTGCCAAGGTCTTTCCAAGGTTAGTCCTGGAATTATTGAAAGTTTTGAAGGTCGTAAGGTCATAAATCAGAATAAGTGAGAGCACGCGACTTTTGGTCAGCAGACCTTGTTGAAAGGTCGTTGACTTTCCTCGAAAACGCTTCAGCTTCTAACAGTCTAACTCATAATTCAATTAAGTTTTGTCCTTTTCTTGATATTACATTTTAGAAAATCCGAATTCAAAATTGTTTTGAAGATTCATCGATATATAATAATCTTCCCCAAAAAGGAAACCAATATTGGAATAACCAAGTTCTAGATACATAAGACTTATAGAATTCTGGGCATTTACTTTTTCCATGCGTGTCTAAATTGAGCTAGTAAAGATCAGCCATCTTTAAATTGAGCTAGTAAAGATCAGCCATCTTTAAATTGAGCTAGTAAAGATCAGCCATCTTTAAATTGAGCTAGTAAAGATCAGTCATCTTTAAATTGAGCTAGTAAAGATTAGCCATCTTTAAATTGACCTAGTAGAGATCAGCAATCTTTTAATTGAGCTAGTAAAGATACATCATCTCTAAGATGGCCCAGCAAAGAGATTTAAGTGTAAATTAGAAAAAATAAAAAATTCCTTACAGACTGGGGGATGGGGAGATTTTATTTTCCTAGTTTACACGGAAATCCTAACTCGATCAGTTTATAGATATCTTATATATGCTAGGTCATCTTATAGATGGTTTATCTTTACTAACCTAACGTAATTTTCAAAACACCATATTATTTATTATTAATAATATTATAAGATCACTGAAACACTGGTCATGAAACAAGCAACCGAGCTCACTTACACACTAGTACGGATAAGCCACCTCTACCTTCACATAGTAGAGCCATCTTGTTTTTAAGATGGTTAATCCCAAGAAAAAAAAAATAAGAACGACTCATCGCTGACGTCACAACTAGAGAGGGGAAAGCTAAACAAGTCACGAGTCGTAGGTACTAAATGTTAAGTTGATGCTTGAAAACCTTGTAGGATTATTTACATCAATTATTTTCAGTGTCAGCCCCCCCTTTCCTCCTCCCACCGTCTTGTACCAGTTACCCGGAGAACTTTTTTTTTTCGCGTTTTCATTTCAACCAAACTTGAAAACTCTTTTTTCTCCCAAGTTCTGAATCTTTTGGAAGTGACGGAAGAAAACCTGAACAAAGTTTGATGTGAAAACGACTCAGTTGAATTGTGTAGCTTGTGTACACTGCATTACCGGTTCTTAGAACCAGCTGTATGTACAGGGGCATAACTGTAAGATAAAACAATACTGAATAAAAGATCGTCCACTCCATTCAGGACAAGGGAATTATTTACAGTTACCACTGGCTATGATCTTTTCTAGGCTGAGTTAGACCAATTCAGACGACCGAAGATTTTATCTTAATTCCGGGAGTCTTGGGCATATTTTAAGTGAGATGTATAGTGTTCCTAGTGGCAGTGCAGGCAGATAATGGTGTTTGTCTAGCCGATGCGGTGTTTGTAGGTTTTTGGTAGTGATTGCACCGGAGACTCTCCAGGGCGACCCGGGTATGAGGTAGGAGGGTTCTCTCCTGGTCGGACAGTAGTTACGAGTCGGTGGTTCTATTGTTTCGAGAGATTTCCCAGTCCTGGTGGAGCTAGATGTCAGGTCATTGGCACTATCCAATATTAACAGGGAACTGGAAATTCCATTTATAAAATCGAGATCATTTTCTCTAGTTGGGGTGTTGGGGCCGGAGGGCGCCATGCAATTCTCGCTCTGAGACAAAAGCAGTTGCCCTGGCACGCTGACGCCAATGTATGGCTAATAATGAACATGTTTTCATTCCGAGTTCTTCGTTCATTTGTCATTAAATCAGTGATGTATCTGTTGTTTACAATGAATCAGCGATGTATTAATTATTTACATTAAATCAGTGAGACATACCTCGTTTATATCGAATGAGTGATGCACCACTTGTTTACATCGAATGAGTTATGCATCACTTGTTTACATCGAATGAGTGATGCACCACTTGTTTACATCGAATGAGTTATGCATCACTTGTTTACATCGAATGAGTGATGCACCACTTGTTTACATCGAATGAGTTACGCATCACTTGTTTACATCGAATGAGTGATGCACCACTTGTTTACATCGAATGAGTTATGCATCACTTGTTTACATTGAATCAGTGATGCATTAAATGTTTACATGAAGCCGTTTTGCGACTGTATTGTAGCCGATTCCTTCCCAATGCAAGGATATTGCTTTGTCAGACATTAATAAACATTCCATTATTTTGGATTTTCACTGCACAATTTCGCCAGTCCTACATCTGCCATAGCCCTTCCCCCCCCCCGGGGGGTTGTCTAATTAATCCTGTTGCAACCGACATCTGAAGGATTACATGCCTTCCCTGCCCCAATGCCCACAAGTGGATCTGCAACTATCTGTACAAATAGTTTCTTACAAACTTTCTGTCGGAGTTGCCCTCGTTTGTTGTCACGTCCTAGTTATAAGTAACCATTGTCCTTTCTGGTTCACGTAGCTTTTGTTTTCTCCGTGGTTTACACACTCTACAGGGTGTTCCGAAAGTCTTGTCACCCCTCCGTAGAGTACGATACTGCATTGGAAACATTTTCTGACAGTAGTAATTAAGGTAGAGGGTGACAAAACATTTGGACCACCCTGTAGTTCTTCCGGTCCGGTATCCGACGGCATCACAGATAACGGTGGCTCACTACGCGATCTAAACTCCAAATACTACTATGCGGTAAACCTACTTCATTTAATTCGCAATCTCGCACCTTCACTCATTCAATACCCAACAATAAAATCCATGGCTGTTGTGTGCACTAATTATAAAATCTCCAATTGGGCTTGTTTTTATGTGTTAAAACTCCCCCTTTTCTCACGTACCCATTCATTTTGTACTTTTTTGTACAATAAAGCTACAATCTGCCGGCCATTTCTTGTATATAGTCACGACCCAACTTAAATTCCTTTGTTATCTGGTGTAAAAAAAGATTGAATTTCCTTTAAATTAGGTCAGAACAACTTAATCCCCATTAGCCTCTCTTTTCTTCTCGTATAATGGCCTCGTGAATTCTCAATCTCATAAAGGTTTTGCCAAATATATTTTTTAGTAGCATTCGGACATGATTTAGGGAGTTTGGACATGTATTAGATTCAAAAGAGGGAAGAAGCCAATCAAATAATAATAGAGACTTTATATAGGTGGTATTTAGGAGCATAGGATAAGAATTGTATATATTTTAATCCATAGCACTATTGAGGTTTTAAATAAGATATTTCATTTCTTTTCTCTTAGTTCGGTTATAACCTAGGTATAAGTATTTGAAGTTTTTGTCCAAGTTCTTTCTAAGAGTTCCTTTAGAGTTTGAAAAACCAAAATGGTGAAGTTCATAAAAAATAAATATGATTATCGAATGTTTGGAATTATTTTTAAACAAAACGAATTACAAATGGTGAAGTTCAGAAAATTTATCAAAATTTAGGTATGGCCGTTTGTTTTTGTAGTATTTTTGTGTTTTTTTTTAATATTCGAAGGTTTTATCAAGGTGCTTTCTAAAATATATTGCCATTTTAATCTTTAGCAGGAGGAAATACCTACTGGCCCCTCAAAACTAGCAAATTATTAAGAGACAAGATGAGCGGTTTCGCCACTTCTTCCTACATAGACCAATAGTTACTTTAGAGTTTGAAAAAAAATGATTATCGAATGTTTGGGATTTTTTAAAACAAAAAGAATTACAAATCGTGAAGTTAAGACAATGTATTAAAATTAAGGCATGGGCGATTTTTTATTTTTAGTATATAAAAACATTTAGATGAGAAAAAAAGTTATGAGGATCGTTTATTCCGTATATCAAAAGAATTCAAATAAATGTTTTTCCTTGCCTTTAGGCCTAGAAAATAAGTAAGGTTATGAAAAAACAGACTAAGAGTAAATTATTAGGAGATATGTAATGAAAACTTTTTAATATTTTTAGACCAAAACACCGTTGTTAGAGCCAGATAAGCCGTATGGAGCAATGTGTTTTGGTATATCGAATGTTTTTATCA
The DNA here is from genome assembly GCA_963969495.1 of Ceratothoa steindachneri. NCBI lineage: Eukaryota > Metazoa > Arthropoda > Malacostraca > Isopoda > Cymothoidae > Ceratothoa > Ceratothoa steindachneri. The sequence continues at coordinate 92,952,339 of OZ018322.1, forward strand.
AAGTTCTTTCTAAGAGTTAATTTAGAGATCGAAAAATTAGAGCGAAGGGGTGATTTGTCGTATATTCAAAGCTTTTATCAAAGCTACTTCTGAGTTGCTTTAAAGTTTGAAAAAAATCATTAAGAATGGGTTTTCGCATATTTGAAGCTTTTATTCAAATAACTTATGAGCTACAATTTTTTATCACCTTATACTTTTTACTCCCTGAATATAAGAATGAATATGAGAAAGGTTTGAATGAAATAAATTTTTAAAATATTGTATACGAAGAAGTATTTAAAGACGAAATTGTTAATAAAATTTTAGAAGAAAATAAAGAGTTCAATTACAAATGAGAACAACAAAAAGATATTGAAACTTTTCTACTAGGAGGAGATAGAAAAAGAAGAAAGTAATAAATATATTTTAGAAGAATTTGATACTATAGATGGTAACTGCTCAATCGATCTTAAAATGGAAAGCGATACCCTCACCTTGGCTGTAGGCTAAAGAGAAAAGGTCTGCCTGTGAAGCGCAAGCTCCTCCTCTAAGGAGGATTGGTGAAGCCGCATCTCTTGTATTGATATTATTGTATAATAGTTGCATGGTAGAGCTTTCGACGACTTGAATGATGATAAGTTCAAAGCACTATCTCCTGGATATAGTTAATATATAGATATAGTTGATTGGGGTTGGGATTCACTCGGATGTCTTTTGATAGGCCCTTGTGGCTTTCATCATCTATGAACATTGTTATACGTCGTTACAACCGATCCAAGAACGGCTATTTGGTGTGCATAAAATGACAGCCCGACAATCCTCTGGACACAAGTTCATTTAGATTTCCAATGCGAATTTTATTGCCGAAGGTCTCGCGAAGATCCAAATTCGACAAGATTTTGTGCTCGAGTAATCACAAATTAATTTTAGCGACATTACCTAAATGGAAATATTAAGCCATTTTGTCAATGTGGTTCATTGAATCGTGAGTGAGTGAACAAAGTTTTTGTTAATTTTGCTAATTATTTGTTAGTCATGCATTCGGTCTTGGAGTAAAATAAATTGGAAATTAATAATGAATTTAAATAATTTACATACTCGTAATAATGTACGTGTTGACATAACGAGCCAGGAGAAAAGTCACATCGAGTACATTCTAGCTTAAGGCATGACGAGAGTTTTCTCTTAAAGTGAATTAGGAAATGGAACGAAAGTGAATCTCTTAACAGTTTTTCCCCTTGACATCATTATATTCTGGATTCTTAATTATTCGCGGGGTATTTTCCCTTTAATCACCCATTTTTATTAAAAAATTTCTTCTCTCTCTTCCACACTCATCGTCCGAAGTTTTCAGTGCATCAACCAGTGCCAGACTGGCACTGTATAAAAATAAATCAGTACTAAACTCAATTTTATTTCTGAGGCGATCAGTTCCAAATAGTCAGTGGATTCTTTAGCAAACTGCAGATCAAAGGGGAAAGGGGCGTTTGAAAATAGGGGGTTCACTATTTGGAAACTGAATTACCCCGTCTAGCGAGTATTGTCACAACACATTTTGGATCCTAACCTAAAATGTGTTTTCAACTCTTAAAAAAATTTATCTGTACCTCTTGTCCCATAATTTTGTACAGTTAATATGTTTTTGGCTTTCGTTTATCATGATCAGAATAGGGTTTAAATAGTTAACTTTGTATAACTTTTTTCGCCAGAAATTTAAAGCGCAATAGCAACGAGGCTTAAAGTTCTCAATGAAAGATCTGTAAAGAAGGTAGACGAATAGAAAATAGCCTACGATATAGAGCTGCAGGTCCTGCTCCAAGCATTGGGGCGGGAGGGCGGATAACTGCGAGAAACGGGGCATGGAGTGGGGACAAGTGCGCATACTGGGCTGGGGGCGTGGCGAACAAGTGTTAAGGTTAGTTACTGAGATGAGACAAAGGCTATTCGAAAGATCGACGATGCTGCAACGAGGCAATGAAAAGAAAGCGTTGAATGAAGAGAGACCAATGTAATTCAACACCAAAGTAAAAGTGATAATGGTGAACTGATATACTAAATGTAGTTTCTTTGGTAGGGGGGGTAGGGATAAGACTCCTTTTCTGGTGACTATCACCAGGAGGGAGTCGCCAAAACCAAAAGGAAAAAATCCAAACAAAGCAAAGCCAAACCACAAATGAAGGCACAGACGCCCGGGGAAGGCAGACTAATGTGGACCTGTAATAATTGCAGAAACGCGGACAAAGCATCGAAATTTTGAGTTCTCCTATCGCAAGATCAGAAAGTAATGACGTTCCTTTATTTTTCTAGTGTTTCAAATACTGGCACCCCTCGCCAGCTCCACATCATGGAGGCCAGCCCCATCGATCCAAAAATCCCTTTCTCAGGAAAGGGGAGCATCCGTCCATCCTCTTCCATTCTGCCTCAATCAGAAAGGATGAATTAAAAATAAAAATGGGAGTCAGAAGTCGACCAAAAACAGCGTACGGAATGTCGCTTCGGATCAATTATTGACTCTTCATTAATAATTGGAGCGTTGTTTTTCCAGAGGAGATCTTTCCGATAGCCCCGCTGAGGGCCTCTGAGATAAAGCCCGCCGTCACCTCTATTTTGATCGATTAAGGGCGCTATTAGCAAGTAATCGGTTCGGTTTGTTTGTTTCCGCCGGCTTGTTGCAGCCAACGGACTAACCATTTCAACGTGCGCGTTAAATATTTAAGCTCTCCCGGTATTAATAGCCCGCCTCCTTTTTTTTCGAGGGCTTTGGGGAGTTAAAAGGAAAGGAGGAATGGCCTTTGGCAAAAATGTGATCGGGCTATTAACGGTAACTTCTACTTTCTCCATTTTTACTCAAAATTTAAAACTGGGTACTTCCTATAATCCATTTAAGGAAGTTTAAGGGGGCCGCATACACCGGTGAGATACAGGGCCAAAAGTGCCTCACGGAAGAGGAGATACAGAATGGCACTTAAATCACAAAGGTTCTCAATCGTTAAGACCCAATAAATAAACACCCCAGAACCTTATTATGCACCTACACTCACTATTCGTACATTATTACTTCTAGTACAGTTTATCTCAACAAGACCCCCCCCCTCCTAAAATTGATGGTAAAATTTCTTTTAGTTTTTTATTAATCCTTTAGACTTGAATAGGGCACATGTCATCTGGTGTTGCAAAGCCCTTAAACTGTAAATGATGGGGAAGGAAGGGATTAAGAAAAATGTTCTAATTCGGCCACTAGCACGGGAAAACTAAAAATACGGAAACAACAGCAACAACATACGAGGTATGCTTAGTTGGCGGAAAGAAGCCTGTTTCCCACAGGAGCCTGAACGTGCAGCCATCAATTTAAATAAATACCATGAACGAGGGTCGCCTACGCCACAAAATCAATCATACCACAGTCCAGTGTGCCGGAATCCTTCCTAAGGAGTCAGGACAGGGGGCAGCAACTTCACCCATGCGCTACTGTCCCAGGTACCTTCACGATACTCCCGCAGACTAGGACAGTCGACAAAACTACGTCTTACTGCCTGAGGGAACGAGCGGGCTTAACAGGAATGTTCGGAGGAACGCTCCATTCAATGACGCTGCGTCCTGCCAACGTGCCCGAGTCGGAGGAGACAAAAAATGACTGTACTGTGGTAGGTCCACAGAAAGAGTCGGGGTGTAATGGTGCGCAATTTTAAATTCACACACGTCGTCTCCCATCTTCTTTGCCAGGCAGCCCAAGTGCTGACCCGATCCCTGCTATGTAGTGTGAGAAAGAGCGAAACGCAGGTCTGGTTGCTCAATTTGTGCAGACAGCCCCCTAATCAGAACACTCGTCCCCTGCAACTTCAAATGTCTAGGAATCCAGCCGCAGATAATCTTGACATCCACCCAATACCTAGTAGTCGTGGCCTTACAAATAGAACGAATGGGGGTGGGGGGACATTCCAACGCCCCAAGAGCGCTCAACACGCTCTGTCAGTCGCTATGAATTATAAAACTGTCTCCGAACCGGTAACAGCGCTTAATTTTCTGTACGAGCAGTATATTGTAACGAGCTGGGCCGTGAAGACTGTCTCATCGCCGGGAAGATGCCCCGCCAGCTTCAAACAAGGGTGAGATAGCATGAAGCCAACTCCCCCTTCTGACTTGGAGCCATCCGTCTACACCGGTACGGCTCCATTGTGGCGCGGTATGTACTCCAAGAAATAGGAAAGTAGTCCTCCCGGTGTTGTAGGAGCTTTGGGAGGAGAGGCGTGGCAAAAAACATACAAAGGTGGATTCCTTCAGCGTGGCGTACTGGGCAGAAGTATGGAGGCCACTGGTCAGAGAATTGCACCGAGCTCCAAAAGGAGTTTCCTAGCCCTAAACTCAAAGGGCTTAGAGTATGATTAGAGTCTCTCGAGATTTTAACAGACAAAATAAAAAGCCGTTGTCGACTGGGGTTGAAAAGGAACAAAAAATCAAACCATTTATGGATATGAAGGGTGTAAACACTCGATTTTTTTTTTAAATAGTTCTAAAAAGGAAAAGTAAACTTGTATAACCTGACGGATGCGAGTTTATCCAGTGATGAAAGGTGGGTGGAAGAGTCAAGAAGGAATGATAAGTATACAAAGGTAATAAAGTTTAAAGATAACCAAAACTGCTACCAATCACATCATCTCCAGTGGCGGATCCAGGATAAAGATTTTTGGGGGGGGACTAACCTGAATTCCTCCCTCTAAGGAGTCTGAGAAAAGGACATTGATTGTTAATAAGGGTTATGATGGACAGTATTGATAGTAACTAACAGCATCTCATAAAGGAGTAAACACCAACTCTCTCATATCCGAATTTTAGTCCATACGTCAGAAAATTATGAATTGTGACGTCAGTAGAGGTATAATACTGAATTTATAATAATTATTTATGAGATTTACCTGTATTTTAGACCTGTATCATATAAGATACATTCGATCGCATGTTTAAAAAACTGTTTATATATATATTCTATATTATTACCCAACTCTTTCTGAATAACAAAATACAAGTATGGGTTAAAATGAAATATAAGATTGAATGGGTCTGAAATTATAGGAAGGGGGGTGCGCCTTCAGCCCCCTTACTCCCCCCCCCCCATGGATCCGCGCCTGATCATCTCTGAAACTGGGGGAAGATAGGAGGACCCTACGCAAGGAATCAATTCAAACAGAGGGCACCCTAAAAGTATTCCTTGGGGAAACTCCCAAATTAAATCTACATGGAAACTTTAAACAACAACTGATGAATGAAGGAATAAAGACAAAGGTAGAGTGGAAGAGGAAATGCTGATAATGAAATAACCATGGCAACTTTTACCTGTCAGAACCAGGAAGATCGCATTAAAAGACCAAAGTATGATAAAGCCTCCCTGTTGATTTAGTTCTCCCCATTATATTCAGAACCACCATATCAAAACATACTTATTATCCCACAAAATCATTCACACCGAAAAAAAAAATACGGAAAAGCAATGTTCCGTTCCAATTTTTGGAACTCTTCAGGCACTAACTAAACATCTCCTTCCCGGTATTTTTTTTCCCTCGGGGTCGCTTCATTTTATATGCAAAATAGTAGCTCATCCTTCATCTTGTGACTTCCATCTAAAAACCTGAACACATTCCGTCTTACAAAAGAGACCAATATTCCCTCTGCATTCTGTACTAGTCAATTTACATATATTAACTCTCTAAATCTTTCCAAGAGAGTCCCACGACTATGTGGCTGCTAGTGCAACGCCAACATACCCGAAGTTCGTGAATTGCTCAGAAACTGTCTGAAGTTTAGGTTGCCATAGCAATGGTTAGCCACTTTTATTTGAACCGAACATCTAAATAGGCAAAGCGAAGCCCAGGCCACTTAAACTATCAAGGTAGCTGGTCATCGGGATACGAAACGCGTCACCGGCAATTTCAGGATTTTTCCCAAATTTCTATAATTAATATTTACTAAACGTGATACTTATATACAATTGAATGTTGTTAAGCCCCGGATCTTATTAAATATTTGGCATTTATATCTGATAATTCCGTTGCTGAACTTGTCCGTTTAAGGAGATCCTCTCGCTTTTCCACTTCTTGAGCGCATGAAACATTTTCTTCTTTTACTAAATTTATGTAGCTTCCATACATTTTACTTAGCGCTACAGCTTAGCCGAGTCGAAAATTCTGTCATTGCCATACATAACGGTTGTAAGGCCTGATCTCCCTTTGTGGATGTAGGACTATCAAGAGCAGATATAAGACGATATAGTGTAAAAAAATATAGGAGTTAATCTGATGTGGAGGGAGATGTTGAGCGTTGGGTGTAATATATGTGGGATGTTGGGATGTTTTAAATATGGGAGAGGCTATTTAGCTCAGTTCTGTGCTAGACAACAATTACTTTAAAAAACTCCTGAAGGAAATGTATGCTGTAGGCTGATTTTAGGTATATAGAATGGCTAATAGAAAAAGGCTTATGATGTAATGGCAGAGTATGAGTGCGACAACGGTGAAAAGGTTGTGTTGGAATGCATGAACTGTTAAGACACACTGTTACTGGATTCTTTATTTAATTTGGGAGGGGTATTAATTTTAAAGCGAAAACCAACTATCCCCCCAATGTTTGTGATGGAAGATCTGTAACGAAAGAGGCGAAGATAAAGGAAGTGAAAATGTTTGAAAGATTTATGGCAACAGATCCTCTTCTAGTGAGTGAGGTTTGGAGAGAACTCAACTTGTGGGCTCGCAATCGTCAGGGTGGTTTCCATAGTTTTTGGTTTTTCATGATCCTGGTAGTGTAACATTATCACAGTGTGATGGCACAAAGGAAGAAATGGGAGCTGTACTTAGCGAAAAAAGACAGGTTTGATTCTCAGAACGTGGTCACCGGGGTATGAAGAAGGCAAAGGTCAGAATAAAGAAGGCAAAATGGAAGGGAGATGAAGACAAATGACAGAAGAAATAAAATAAATAGCATATAAAAATCAGTCTTTAAAATGATTTTAATAAAGGAAAATTGTTCTCTTATTCAAATTACTAGAACATAGTTTCATACAGATTTCAAATTGACCTGGATTAAAAACAACCCAGAAAATAGGAAAGTCGCGTTGTATACAAATTCATTTGGCCTCAATGTATCGAGGAACGTATATATACAATCAGCACAATTCTCTCTGTTTGGACAAGGGTCCTTTCACACAAGGGTGCGAATTTATCAACCGATAAGCTTCTTACTCATAAGTAAACTTCGCCTATTAAAACGCATTCACCTAAATGGAAAGTCAACGCTAGCGATCTTTGTAGTTCGCGCGAGAGACGTTCCAAAAAAAATAGGCGCCAAAGAGAGATTCGCGCGAACTAGAAATCATCTCCATTTTATATTTTTTAACAAACTTTATTTTTATTTCAATAAGGTTGATTAAAATATAACTTAATTTAATATTTCACTACAATCTATATACAGGTGATCCTTGTCAATTACACTATTATAGATTAATACTTAAGCGTCGCACGTTTTTTAAGCGATTTTCTGGGTACTTTTTAGTTTTTTAGCTTTTTTTTTAGCGCTTTTTATCTTATATAATGTCTAATCAGCCATGTGCATCCAAGACTCTACCCCCTCCAAAGTCGCCACCATTTCGACGTCCACGCCCACAGAACACACTCCTCCATCCACTACGGCTCCCCCACCCAACAACACCGCCGTGACCCACACGAAACAACTATCTACACGAGTCAAGGTACTCGCCCCTCATGCCTCGTGGGCAATTACCAAGGAGAAGGGGACGATACCAGGCAAGTCAGCCTCCCGCGCACTCCGCCCACGACAATAGGTAGACTTAGCCTAATAGAGCTAAACATACGCAGCTGGCACGGTATTCGCCATACGGTCGCCAACTGGGTACTCAACACACAAAGACCCGACATAATACTCCTGAACTCCACCAGCCTACACCCTCCCAACAACAGACTTCGCATTACAGGCTATCACACGTACCTATCCCCACAGGCGCGGCACCTAGGATCTGCGATCCTAGTAAAGCGCAACATACACCACTCCCTCGTCAACACACATGACACCTCCTTTCTAGCCTGCAAAATTGACACAAGCTCTGGCCCCATAATAGTGGCCACTCACTACAGACCACCACGAATACAGCTAAACTTAGAAGTCCCACTCCGGGCCCTATCAAACCACAACCTACCTATCTTCTTCGCGGGGGACCTCAACGCTTTCCACCCGACACTCCTTTCCAACAACACGAACGATGCGGGTAGTTACTTGGCCGGTGCCTTGCGGCGCTACCGCTGCGAGCACATCGGCCCTGCCTTCCCCACGTTCTTCGGTCCGCACGGAGGCACCACATCCCCGGATGTGGTCTTCCGCAACGACCATGCCACACGATTCTACACTCACATAGCACCCGGTCCCCACGTACTATCTGACCACATACCGATATGCCTTCTCATATCCACATCTCCCATACTCATCCCCACATCACCTCTATATGATTACAAGAACACAAACTGGGCAGAATTCAGGAGTCACATATCCACAAACACACCACATAACCTCGACCTGGAGGACACCAATCCAGGACTAATAGACCACCACTGGTGCTCACTTCTAGACACCATCACCACCGCACGTAACCTACACTCACCACAAAAAAACTACACCTGCATAAAACACTTCACATTCTCAATACACACACAGAGACTCATCACACAGTACAATAACCACTACACCAGAGGCCCACGACAACACAACATAAACCAACTACGTGCCCGCATCCTTCAATGCGTGCAGCTAGATAGGAACCGGCAGTGGCGTGAGGTCGTCCGCATTGCGGACGACACCCGTTGCATGGACCCTTCCTTCTTCTGGCGGCACGTAAAAAGGATGCTGGGTACTGAACCATGCAAACCAATTACACTAAAAATAAACAACCACACACTCACAGACACTAAAGACATCCTAGACGCATTCAGGTCCCATTGGGACACAGTACACACGCACAACCTACCAAAACCACATGCGCAGGAGCACTTCCAGGAAATCCAGGAGTGGTGTCGGGCTCACGCTCACGAGCTAAGGCCTGCCCCCCTGATACGAATGGAGGTGCTCGATTACACGTCCACACTAACCACTCCAATCACCGTCGAGGAAACAAAACACTACATAAAAACGACACCAAATCGCGCCCCCGGCCCCTCCGGTTTACCAGCCACACTCATACACAACCTCCCCGCAGACATATACCCCACACTCACACATCTATTCAACGCCTCACTAGCCTCAGGCCACTTTCCCAAAATATTCAAAGTCTCTCACAACATACTCCTACATAAACAGCACAAAGACCCAAAACACCCAAACAATTACAGGCCTATTGCTCTATTAGAGCACCTAGGCAAAATACTTGAACGTATGGTCAACTGCCGTCTACGGGAGTTCCTGCAAGAGAGGTACTGGTTTTCCCCCCATCAATACGGGTTCAGGAGAGGCAGGTCCCCTCAGGCGGCCGTGACCATCGTTCACGACAGAATACAAAAGAAACAACAGATACACCAAAAGACTCTCTCCGTCCGTAAGGACGTGGAGAAGGCCTTCGACAATGTGTGGCACGAGGGACTCCGTTGAAACTCGCCAACAACACGGAGTTACCTCTCTGCACCAGAAGGCTCCTCTCGCACTACTTCACTGGACGGCGCTGCCACATCAGATACAACAACACCCTATCAAGACCCTTCACACCACGCTCAGGCGTTCCCCAAGGAAGCGTACTGGCACCCACACTCTACATCATGTTCGCAAACGACACCCCACGCCCACCAGAGAACTGTGTTCACACATACATAGTGGCCTACGCCGATGACGAGACCATTCTCGTCAGCGGCCGAGCCCCTGAAGAAATCGCGCTCCACGCACAAAGAATACTAGACGAGAAGACAGATTACAAGGATAAATGGCTGATTGCCACGAATTCTCAGAAGACACAGATGACACTCTACGGCGCTAGAGATCACTTCATGTACAACCTACAAATCTACTCACAAACACCAGACATGATCCACCAAAACCCAACAAGGCTCGCATACACTCAGCGCACCAAAATCTTGGGGGTAACTTTCGACAAATCCCTCAGGTTCAATTTACACAAGAACATAATACAAGCAAGAGCCTCACGCACAAACACATAGCTGGGTAGGTTCTACCCTGCGAGAAAAAAACTAAAACTACACCTATACAAAGCACTCGTGCGTCCCATTCTCACGTACGCCCCGCTGTCGCTCGTAGCAGCGAGCGACACGTGGAAGCAAAAAGGCTCAGCGCATTCAGAACTCTGCTCTGAAGCGCGCTTGCCGTTCGCCGCAGTACTCGAGAATGGAGGCACTACATAACAACAACAAACTAGCTCCTCTCAACACTTACGCTCATACCAGACTCACGAAACAACTCGACAAACTCACCACAGACCCACTTTACACCTCGCTCCCCTTGAGAAGGTACGCGATGGTGCCGCGATATCCCGCGGCCCACGAACACCCGCCGCCCGTACCGTTCTTCGCACAAACCAATAGGCATCATGAATAACGCGTTTCCGGATGAGCAGTCAGCCTCCCCCTCCTAACTTGCCCCCAACCCTCGCCCAGTCAATACCACATAAACCTACGCCCTCACAACAACACATCGCATCGGTGTATAGCCACCGACCTATCTACTCTCGCTGTCTTTTTCGTAAATGTTTTCCCGCAATGCTCCTCTCTGACTACCTGACTGCCGTATCGCACACAGCGGTCCCTCTCTGTTCTTTCTATACACAAAAGTCAAGTCAAGTGTGCATCCGTAACCGGAATCGACCATTCCTAAGCGTTTATGTTTCCCCTTTTTCCTAATTGTGTTTATAAAGATGGGAAAATATAACTTTTTTCAAGTACTTTTGATGTTTTGTCAAAGCCAATTACAAATATATCTTACATAAAATATCTCTCACACTACATATTATATTAGTTTAGGTTTTCTTGGATTTTTTGGCTCCTAAAATAATCCCCACCTTTTTTATGTTCTGGGTGCTGGCGCCAATTTCGGGATCCGCAAAATTCCGCGATTATTATTATTTTATTTATTTAAGGGGCTATCTGTGACTCAAAATTCCGCGAGTGGCTTGTCATTGATATCTTGTTTTAATGCCCCAAAAGAACTGGTTATGTGGGCGTTTAGGTAAGTTAGGTCTTTTTATTTTTTTTTTGTTAAACACTTAAAACTAAATGTGCTCAAATAACCTAATATTCGTAACCTTCTATAATGTAGTTAAATTTGTATCATTATTTTATAATATCTATTTCTTGAATCGGTGCAAATGATACATTTTTCCACTAGGCTTATGACGTCATAGCAGCGGAAAATAATACGGTCAATGTTCAGTGTGATTACCTGGTAATTTCTTTATAATTTAATAATTTCAAATAATTAGTTCATTAGTGATATTTTATATAACACATTGGATAAATTTTAATGCGTGTTTTTAGCCTCAAAAAGAATCGGGTGAAAATGTTTCAAGTTACGGAACGAAATGTCGGTGATAAATAAATGTTACTCTCGCGTCCAATTTTGGTGAGGAATCTCATTTTATTACAGTGAATCCATTATTTGCGACTCCCTGAGTCTCATTTAAAAAGAAATTTTCGGTAATTATAATATTAAAATTACATCTGATAATCCCGCGTCATCTATTGCAGCCATCGGGTAAAAAAAACCCCAACAATTTGATGTTAAGACACTCTTTCATCAGCTTTCCTCAACTCTCGGCCAAGTTCCAAACCTCTTGATTAATTACGAAACTTTAGCGAACAATTTGTCTCTGTAGCTGAACTGCCACCATCAATGTATACGAGCCCCGCAAACGATTAATAATCCCTTCCCAATTTACTCTCGTCCAAGCTCCCTCCCAATCGGGTGCAGTTTCAAGGCGGGGGAATAGGAAGAGAATTCAATGTAGCACACGCGCTATAGAGGGATAACGAGGCCTTGAATTGCGTAATTAATATCAAGTGTTGATGAGTGTGGTATTCAGGAGCCGATCTATCATCTCGTTTCCAAAATCCCTTTCCCTTCCCCACAAACACACACCAAAAAAAACTAAGTTTTTTTCAAGAAGGAAAAACCTCGAATTTAAAAATTTCGCACCAAGAGATCGGATAGTTGGATCAATTTAATCAGACGAGCAGAAACTACGTTAAAATTAAGGGTAATGGCGAATTTTAAAAGGATTTGGGCAATGGCACAATTTAAACTTCAATTTTTCGTTGTTTCTAATGAATTATTTTTATATTTAATTTAGTCTTTTACAAATTATTGAATTTTCTTTCGGATACCATATTTAGTGGACACCTAATTTATTGCCTCAACTTTTTTTTATCGGGAATCTGAAATCTGATCGGCATCCACAGCAATCTTTGTCAAATGAATAAATTTACACAAAAAATAATACCATTAAAATTTCTTTCTCTCCAGTGAAAAAAAATGGAATATGTGAAGAAGAGTTAGTGATAAAACCACCATGATAAGACATGAGAAAATTCTTTCTGTACTATCATCAGTGTCGGTTTAACCTAGTAGCACATGTAGCACGTACTAAGGGCCCCACGCTTCAGGGGGCCTCGCGAGGATGTAAAAAATTAATAATAATTAAGTTTTTGCCCTTAGGCACAGAAGGCTGAGACAAAATAATTATTCATTTTCCTGATATTTTATATTATTATTATATATGATATTACTATATATAAGAAAAATATAGAAAACTTCACTAGTATAATAAGCCTGGCATTATGTTATAGTTGTACAGGGTGATGTTCTTTAAAATGGAATAAAAAGTGTACAAAATAAAACCCGCTTTTTTAGTTGAGTCTTCCCAGCCATAATAGCAGTTCTTTTAAATTCCTCACACAATTTTTTTCCCTCTCTGCAAATGAAAATGGGGCAGCTGGTGGGGGGGGGATATACAATAAATATAAATAAATAAATATATATATACGGGTGGGGGCCCATCCGTTCCTTGTGCTACAGGCCCCGCATCTCCTTAAACCTGCCCTGACTATCATGGTGAATGTAAAACACTAGGACGTCAAACCTACCATGATAGTACACGAGAAAATTCTTTATGTACTAACATTTAGAATGTGAAACACGAGATTTAAGTGTAACAAGGAGGCTGCCTTAGTACAAGTGGACACTTGAAACAGAAATGTTCATATAAATAAGGACATCACTTACTTGCTAACGGACCCACTGGTTTCCACTTGGAATGGATGAACAGGAATATACTTGAGCGGGGCCTGAGGAAGCCCCAATCGGAGCCCCGGACCCTTCTCGGTGAGGGTACATGTGGGGATGAGAGTAGGATGAAGGAGGTTGGCCGTGCTGAAAATCAAAGTTAAGATGGTCCTCGTACTGTAGTTCATGTTTTATAACCTTTAAAAGAAACGAAATAAAATTCCCTTCTAGAATGTCTGGATTAGAATAGAAAAATGTCAGGTTTTGTCATTATTAAAACACAGAAAGACCCGAAAAGGGTAAGATGGACAGAAGTAGGCACTTCTGACTCTAAAGATCAAGTCAAATAGAAATCGCTAGTTTAATCACACTGGTGTAAAAGAACCAACGAATCCCACATGGGGGGTATAACGAGGCTGACCTACCTCTTCCACGTTGCACTCAAGTCCTCCTTGAATGCTATCTAAGTCAACGATATCATTAGCACCCGTGACTGGATGCATGGGGTGAAGTTGACCGACGCCGTTTTGCTTGTAGTGAGGAACCCCATTAATGCTACAGGGTGTAGTTTCTCGGTGAGAAAGAGCCACTCGAAGCATAGTGGTGGATTCGGATGACGGGTGATGGCTGTGGGGGTTGGCGGACGAGACCGGGGGAGTTGTTGTAAGGGTGGTTTCCACGCGGGATTCTTGCGGATTACTAGACGTCTGATGGTGGTGAATCGAAGGAGGAGTGTGGTGGTTGTTGGAATTATTGTGAGTGGGCGACGAAAAGGACGGAGTAGATCTTATGTCTTGCTCACAACTCGGTGGAGAAAAGTGGGATTCACTCATGGCGGCCGTCGGGGAAACGTTGTGAGAATTAGGGGTTGGGGAAATTTGCTGAAAACAAAAATAAATTCATAATTCGGGACTTAAAGGGCTAACCCAATCACATCCAAGGACCCAATCACATCCAAGGAGTCAAAATGATATGGTAATTAAAACTTACATAAAGTAACATAATGAGATATTTCAGGTAAATTAACGACACTAATGAGGGATAACCTACTAGACATTGCCACGGTGAAACAGAAAATAAAGATGATGAGAAAAGGAGGAACTTTATTAAAAATGAAGATAGCTAAAATCTAATAGGGAGATTACATCAGTAGGAAAAGAGGCAACAATAAAAAAATTAAGGTAAACGAAAAATAAAGAACAAAACAAATGTACTACTCGAAACATCTACCTAAAAGATGGGGAACACAAGATGGATTTCAAATCTAGGTACAGTTCGTGCAGAACAAAAGAAATCGCTATGGATATGGAACAGCCGAATCCTCTCTTACGAAACAACCAACCTAGTGGGATCTACTTTATGAAACACCCAATCTAGTGCGATCCCTCTCCCGTGGAACACCCAATCTAACGCAATCTCTCTCTCATGGAAAACACAATCTAGCGCAATCTCTCTTCCATGGAACACCCAATCTAGCGCATTCACTCTTAGGGGAATCCCTCTCCCATGGAACACCCAATCTAGCGCAATCCTTCTCCCATAAACTCCCAATCTAGCGCACTCTCTCTCATGGAACACCCAATTTAGCGCAATCTCTCTCCCAAAGGAACACCTAATCTAATGCGATCCCTCTACCATGGAATAGCCAACTAGTGCGATTCCTCTCCCATGGAAAATCTAATCTAGCGTAATCCCTCTCCCATAGAACACCCAATCAGCGCTATCTCCCATGGAACACCCAATCGAGTGCAATCTACCTCCCACGAAACACCCAATCAAGCGCCCTCTCATGGAACATTCAAGCTATCGCAATCACTCTCCCATGGAACACCCAATCGAGCGCAATCCCTCTCCCATGGAATACCAAAACCCAGCGCAATCCCTCTCCCATGGAACACCCAATATAGCGCAATATATATTCCTTGGAACACCCAGTCTCGCTGCCTCGCTCCCTCCTTGGCCCGTAGGAAACGTAACCCTACCTGAAGAGGGGGTATGTGGAAGGGAAGGAAGTGGGGCCTCCGAATGTTGGGCTTTTCCTTGGCTGGCGCGTGGGAAAATGCTCCGCAGTGAGAATTCACAGAGACAAAGCCACGATAGTCGTCGTAGCTGCCAAATCCCTGAATCAAAACAAAAACTAATATTAATTTTAGTTATCATTATTGTCCTCGTTCCAAGATAGAGGTGGTGGACATCAATGCCAGCACCGTTTGGGTTTTTTTTTAGTGGACGGGGTTCGTGACAGCCCTGATTGTTATTAAAATTTATACGGGGTGGGAAGAAACCCTGTACCGGCCTCCAGCGCGCATCTTAAAAGGCTATTAAGCCCGGTTAAGGGACCGGTGGACTAGGGTGCTATGTCCTCCTAGGCTTTATCCTACGAACACGATACGTAATGACGTAATGGATGGCCAAAAAAGAATAACCACCTTTATAGGGATACTGATACCAGCTGCGAATCATAATTGCGGACTAATTAATGATGCGACCTCGGAATGAAGCGATGCGGCCTGTATTTGAATGGTTGAGTAGAAGCAAAGTAAATTGGCGTCTAAGGTATAATTACACTCAGGTAACCGTAAATGAAATTTACATTTTTTTTTTGGGGGGGGGGGGGGCGAAATGTATAATTTTATAAACTTTACTTCCGTGGACATACGGAACTCTGCCGTCTAGACCCCGTAAGGGGCGCGGCGATTTGCCTTACTTGCCACCGTGCTAACGGACTCAGCGCCTCGTCCGGCCCCAGCTTAGCCTGTATTTCTCCCCTACTTCCTCAGTTCCCCTAAAATCTCTCCCACTACTTTCTCTGGTCAGCCTCTATTTTCTCAGGTTAGATGCTGACCTTCTTTTCAGCCAACTATCCGGATCGCGGGTGAGGGGGGAAGGGAACAATGTTCCCTAACCCCTAAAATCCGGTTTGGGATGGTGGGTTTTTAACAACCTGCTTCATCTCCACCCATACGTTCCTCACATCCCCTTTACTTCTCACTTCACACACACTTTTTTACGCCGTACCTATGGTGGACCCGCCGTGCCGAAGGGCTGCCAGGTCACCGGGCGGGAGGGGTGGCTTTAAATGGCGCACCCCTTGCAGAGCGGGCTACTGCGAGGGGTGATTAGCATCTGCATCCTGTGAATAAAAAAAGGTCACCATGCCCAATGATGAGTCTAACAAAAAAAAAACTTAATTTTTCCCCGTCCATCGTCGGAGCCCCCCTCGCGCAGCTCCACTGAAAAAATGGAGGTCCCCCCCATGTGCTTTCACAGGGAAACATCCAAATCTCTTTAAGGGCAGAGGAGGCTTACTCCTCTCCTTTGCCTACATGTGTAAGGTTCTCCCCCTCACCCCCTTGTCTGGAGGTGCCCTCGGGTGCCTCCTTTCCAGCGGCAGTCCCCATTTACTTTACAAGGGGACTGCCAAGAAAGCCAGCAGGCAACCCATAACCAACCGCTTCCCATTGAAGCGACTCGGTAGTGCAAACGCCCTTAGAGGGCAGAGGAAAGATAGCATCAGCCGCTTCCCTTCAGAGATCTTCTGGATCGTATACTGACTTTAGCGGGGGTCAAGGCCTGGGCCTCCCCATACTAGACTCGTGACACTGCTACCAATGGGACCTGTGATGTCCGGGGGGTGGGCAAATGGAGGCCCATCACCGAGATAGGCATAGTCCTTGAGGCAACCCAGCCTCAGACGGTAGGGCCTTCCATGGGAGCGAATCCGGGCTCGGGGCTAAGCACCAAATTCGAGTCCGCCCCTATGCAAGGTCTTCCTCAAACGGCTCGGGTCTCCAAGGCAGTACAAGGAGGGGAGGGATCTCCTCCTTCGGCCGGTGCCCCTGTGACCGCCAGGACCTTCTCCATCTCGGAGAAGGACCTTGCTGAGGCAAGTCCATCTGGCATGGGGGCTCCTGCCGGCGGAGGAGAAAAGCGGACTCATTTCCCTCCCTCCTCCCCTAAAAAGAAGAGAAACATCAAGAAAAGGACGAAAAAGACTCAGGGCTCCTCCCCATCCGCGGGGGCTGCAGGGACGGATGGGTCGGCTGCTTCGGTAAGCGACCAAGCCAAGATCTGTACGTCCGGCCCCGCTGTTCCCCCCCGTCCCGGGTGCGGAGTCCTCGACAAAGACCAAAGGTACAAGTGAACAGAGCGGAGCTTCGATTACGTCGGTGCCCCTCATTCAGAGACTACCCAGCGTTTTCGAGCCCGCTGGCGTCAAGCGCTTCCTGGTTATTCGCTCCACTGATGGCAGCATGTTGGCTAAAGGCAACATGATCCATCAGAGGAGAGATTTGGCTAGTGTGGTTGGTAGAGAGACGAATTCCTCAGAGGGGGGCATGATTAGTGCCTTTCGGACACTTTATAGCACGCCCGTGAGTGTGGTGCCATACTCTACCATGAACTTCGTGAAAGTAGTAGTTTATGCCCGGGAACTCGGGAATACTCCATACACTACTCACCTTAAAGCTGGCCGACCATGGGGCAGTCAAGGTTGAACGGGTGATGAGAAAACGGGGAGGGGCCTCGAGACCCACTCCTACACTCTTCGTAACGTTCGTCTGTGACAAGCTCCCTGAGTCGGTGCTTGCCGGTTGGTATCGCGACTGTGTGAAGGTATTCGTGCCACTGCCGCGGAGGTGCTACTACTGCCACCGCTTCGGCATTACAAATCGCTCCTGTCGACGTGCAAAGTCGGGGTTACCCAAACCTTGTGTAAGTTGCTCCAAGGCCACACACGATAAGTCCAAATCGTGTGTGCCCAAGTGTGTCAATTGCGGAGAGCCGCAACCCGCTCCTTCGAAGCAATGTGGTGTTTATCTCCTTGAGAAGGAAATCCTAACCGTTGAGGCTCAGGATCGTCTCTCATTTCGCGAGGTTAAGGACTTGGTCCTGGCGCGACCGGCGCTGCCTGAGACGTCCTATGCCTCAATGCTGAAAAAACACCCGCTGCTCCCGGCCCCTCCAGGCCTACGAGTACGGTCGTTTCCGCGCCCATTCGGAACCTTTTTAATGGTTCTACCCAACCCGCGTGCTCACCTGGTAAAGTTGGCGGCACAAAGGGTCCACATCCAGGCCCGGCTAAAACCAGGGCTCCCCTCCCTTCCACCAGCGTGACCGTTTCCCGTTAGGCGAAACGGCCACGCGCCTGCACCGAGTCGTGAGACTCACAGGAGGCAACGCCCCTGAAGTTAGTCGCAAGGCCATCTTCCGTAGTTCATAAAGCTGCCATCCGAAAGCAAGACAGCCCAGTGGTGTGCTGGGTGGCTCGGAGACGTTTGATCCTCGAAAAAAGATACGCCGCCTCCGAAGCCGCTTCGCTCCCCTAAGGCCTCGAGGCGGAGGGAGAAAAATATTCGCATGACGAGCCCAACCTCCCCCAATAAGTCCCCGAAGGCAACAGCGCCTTCAGCTCATTGTCCAACCAACAGCGCCCGGAGTTCTGCCTCCGGCAAGCATACAGACTTTTCCGTGAGGATCTTTATTCGAAGAGGGCCCCCGCATCCCCTCCGAGCTAGGCCTGGGGGCATATTCTTTCAATGGAATTGCCGTGGACTCCAGGCCAACTGGGAGGACCTGCGGAGGCTCGTCTCGTCCCGTTCCTCGTTAGCTATTTTTCTGTAGGAGACCATGCTAGGCGCGAGCCCCTGCCCGCCCTCCCGGGGTATAAGGGTTTTGCGACCCCCACTACCACGAGATGGGGACCGGGAGGGAGGATGTGCAATTTACATCCGGCATGATGTCTCCGTTCTTCTCTTCGCTTTAGATACCTCTTTTCAAGCAGTATCCGTGCAGCAGCTCTTCTTGGCGGGCATACGTGTCTACACTTAACGGGAAGACCCCTCTAGCAGAGGTGTGGAAGCGAGTCAAAAGGATTCGGGCCAAGTTCTCACAGGACCTTCCCTCCTGTTCTCCAGGAGAATGGGACCGCAAACTCGGACCCCGCGTCCGTGAAGGAATCCTTCGCGACAGCTTTCTCAACATTCTCTAGCCGGGATGCTGCTCCGCCAGCATTCAATGCACATCGTGATGTCTCGGAAAGCCGCCGGCTGGACTTTACCTCCAGGGGCAGAGAACCTTTCATCGACACGTTTACTTTGAATTGCGTTCCGCTCTTTCTTCGTGCGCGGATGCCACCCATGGTGCGGATGATGTCCTGTACGCTAGGCTTCGACACCTGGTGAGCGAGGCATGGCCTTTCTATTAGATTTGTTCAACATGATCTGATTCCTTGTGAATCACTACTGTGCTTGCCTTTCGCAAACCGGGGAGAGATCACTACGCCAGGAAGTTTCAGCCAAATCTCTCTAACCTCCCTCGTGTGCAAGTTGATGGAGAAATTGCTAAATGTTAGATTAGCATTTTTTCTGGACAGCGGAGGCCATCTGTATTATGCACAGTGCGGCTTCCGTAAGTTCCACTCCACGTCGGATGCTTTGCACCGATTGGAAAATGCCGTTTGCGAGGCCTTCCTTCGTAGACAGCACTACTCCACAGTCTGTTTCGATCTGGGGAAAGGCCGAAGATACCGCATGGCGATACGGTATCATGGGCGTGGGGACACCTCTCCGTCTTTATATCTGAATTTTTACGAGATCGTCGATACCGCGTACGGGTGGGGGAGCCCACTTCGGCCCAATCGAGCAGGAAGAGGGTGTCCCGCAGGGAAGTGTCCTCAGTATCACATTCTTTGTCCTGAGCATCAACGACATCACCTCGGTGTTGCCGGAAGATGTTCTTCGTTCCGTGACCTTCAGCGCTTGGGGCACTGATAGGGCTACAGCCTTACTTTTTTATCCATGCATTGTTCGTTCGAAGCTCGACTACGGATCCGAGTTTTATGCATCCGCAGCTGAGCTTGTATTGGGTGAAGGTGAACTCGATCCACTATACCAGCTTTCGCCTGGCGACCGATGCCTTCCGCACTTTCCCCATTGAGATCCTACTTGTCGATGCTGGGGAGATCCACTCGTTTTACGCTCTGCACAGTGCATTATTCGCCTGTACGCACGAGCCTGGCGCCTCCCTCATTCGCCAACAGCTCTTACTGCATCCGCAGCTGATTTCGACGGTGTCTATGCCGCCGAGAGACGCCAGTCATAATCTAAGTCCTTTGGGTTTAGGGCGCCCCTGTTCTGACAAGGACACTACCCTGGAAGGCACCACCTTTGGCTATTTGTCGCCACGCCTCTGCTTCCAAAGCTTCTACAGCACCGAGAGTATTGCGTGCGTTCGACCTTTTGGAGCACACCTCGTGTCACGCTGGAACCGTGCCAGGATATACGGATTGCTCCATGCCCCAAGATCGGGTCGGCTTCCACGACGTATCCCATCTGTTTGAAGTCAGATTGATTCTGCCAGGCGCTGCGTCTGTCTTCACGGCTGAGCTGGTGGCAATACACCACTCGGTACGGGAGATTACGCGACGTTCCCGGTTCATAGACCGGATTGTAATTTATAGCGACTCACAAAGCGCCCTGTGTGCTCTCGGAACATTGGAATCTCCGCATTCCCTTGTTCACGATATCCGTGACGCCACGGTTTTGGCAAGCCGGACGGATGTCGAGATTATCTTCTGCTTGGTTCCTGGACATGTAGGAATTTCAGGGAGCGCACCGATGAGGGCGCCAAAGAGTCCGCGAAGACTCAGGGACCGGACCAGCGTTTCGTTTTTCCTCACACCGATTACATGGCAGGCATACGTGCAGCTCTCCGGGCTGCTTGGCAAATAAGATGGGAGACGGTCGAAGGGAATTTAAAGTTGCGTGCCATTGTGCCGCGACTGTTCCCATGGACCTATCCCCCAATGCAGCAAGGGCTTCAGGTTGTTTTCTGTCGTCTCCCAATTGGATACACTCGCGGGACGCACCGCCATTTGATGGAGCGCTCGCCTGTACCCTGCTGTGAAGACTGCGTTGTCCCCCAGGCTGTTCGGCACATTCTTGCTGAATGCCTCAGTCTGGGCGATCTCTGCGCACGTTACCTCTCCCGGTACTGGGATGGGCGGGGTCGCTACCGCTTGTCCCTTGTACTCGGGACGAGTTCGTGTGCATTGACTGGTGGACTTATAGACTTTTGGGGGAGGCCGGCCTTCTCCCCCTATATTTAACTAGTTGGGTTTTTTGTGGGGGTTGTTATTTTTGTTGGTCGCACATTCCTGCGCAGGGTGGAGGCGGACCTTCCCCCGACGCCGGAGCTTGCTTCCTGCTTTTATTGTTGTTGTTGTTGTTTTTTGGGGGGGAAAGCTTATTTTAAAGTAGCCTAGTACTAGGCAGTGTTGAATACGGCGACTAATACCCCAGTAGGCTGTCGCCAGATGAGCTCTTAAAAAAAAAATCTGCCTTCTAGGTCTGGGAACCTTTTGGACGGGGCAAGAGAGCAATCTAATATCCATGTTGAGATCATTTACTCGGAGGATTTGATCGATACCTCAGTATGACTTATAAGATCAAGTAAAGATAAATACAACGGCCGCCAGTAAAGATAAATACAACGGCCGCCAGTAAAGATGAATACTCTCCGAATCTGCGTTTGTTTGAGAAATAGGTTGGAGGGTTTTTTAAGTTATTTTGGTGTTTGGGAGGAGAGGGATTAGGTAGGTTGTTTGGATAGGTTTCTATCCTCCTTCTACTTTTAAGCCTTTATCTTTACCTCATCTGACTTATGTAATGAGACTTTTTCGGAGACTTAAAAATCCGGAGTCACTTGACTTATATGGGGCTAATCGCCATTCTGATTTTTAGTTGTTTGTATTTTCTTTGTTAAACAGCTTAGGTTTGGTTAGGCAGTGAACTATAGTGATTTAAACTAACTTAAACTCATAGCCTAAACCAAATAGTATGTAAAACACAACACCTAAAAATAACAATAGGCGATGAAACAAAAATAGCCTAAGCTAATTAGTCTGTAGAACACAAACACCTAAAAATCACATCATGCGATGAAGACTAAATAGCATAATCATAGTCTAAACTAATTAACATGTATAATACAAATACCTAAAAATCGCAATAGGTGATAAAGCCTATATAACCTAATAATAGCCTAAACTAATTAATGAAAATACTTAAAAATTGCAGTAGAGAAACAAATACATAAAAGTGAATTGATGCCAAATTCTTAATAAAGAAATTCTCAAGGACATGACTCAATGCCGGGTCTCGGGCGAAGGTTGATTTGAACGAGGCAAGTTAGATACCGGATGTTTAAGGGATACCTACTGGTGGGTGTTGGTTATGAGACTGGGGAATATATCCGTTCATGTGGTGATGAGGTATTTTGAGACAGTCAGATGAGGCACCGTGGGGTCCTAGCCCGTGAACCCATGGTTCACGAGGACCTAGTTTCAGGCCTTCGCCTATGGATTCCACCAGATGGTCTGTGTAGGGTTCATGCAGATGGCGTCCCATATGACTTTGGTGAGAAGAATGCGCATGGTTGTTGGGGGACCAATAGTCAGTGTTCCACCCCACTACACCTGGAGACATGGGAGGAACCTGGAAGATGAGAAAATCAATTAGGGGCAGATTATTTCACAAGCGTACTGAAGAAGATCCAAATGAACGAAACTACATAATGCACAGTGACAATTTCCCTTCAATTACGACTTTCATACTATTTTGTTATCATTTAAGCCTCCATTTTTAATATATATATATATATATATATATATATATATATATATATATATATATATTAGTGAAACCATTGTATAGGAAAATAGAATTTTTAAGAGTTTATCTAAAGCTAAATCTACAAAATAGCGTCCCAAGGCTAAAAACAAAGCGAGAACATGATTTGTCTTGCCCTGCCGTTCTCTTCCCTCCTCGAAGGAGTTATTTCTTCAGGTCGAGCCTCGTTTAAATACCGTTTTTCCATCTTTAAATCTTTCCCTCCAAGCCCCCATGGATCAGCCAAATGAGGCAGGTGTATATGTAATCCCGTGTGTATCCACTAACTATCTCTCATTCTATATAGGAGAGACTGGGAGAACATTAGAAAAAAAAACGAATATACGAACACAAAGGTGATGTCAGGCGAGGCAGTACTACATCCAGTATTTTTAATCATATTACCAATTACAACCACCAAATAGATTATTTAAAAGCCCAAATTATATATAATTGTAAAGATTTCTATAAATAAAAATTGTAGAATCAATATTAATAGGAGAAATTCCCAATTTTATTCTTTCGGACTTTAAATGTATCTCCTATTCTCGGAACCTGATTGTAAAGAGTTTAGTTAATGATCTTAGAAACGCACCTCCTGATTAATGACCCCTTTTTATACGGATTATTTTTTTGGCTGGGATTTGGCGATATTTATTAACTTGTGTTGTTCATTTCATTCTCAATATACGACTGAAGAGGGTATGGTAAACTTCATACCGAAACTAGTTTCGTAAATAAATTGAATGCTCCTATACAGTGGTTTCACTATCATATGCCAAAACTTTGTTGCTATTGTGCTACTTTGTGAGTTATTCATTTGTCACACACACACACACATTATATATATATATATATATATATATATATATATATATATATAAAGACAGACATACAGGAGGGGGGGAGGGGGGTAGAGAGAGAGGAGGGGGAGAGGAAAGAGAGTGTAGAGAGAAAAAAATAGCCTGTGATGAATTCACTTATCGCAGTGCTCAAAAAGTGATCACCACACTTATGCCCACACAATATAATGGCTAAACTTATGCACAAAAAAAAAAGTATTAAAAAAAACGAATACAGCGACGCTTATCACGAGCCTTTAGAGAAAGCTTCCGGGACCTAACTCTTGAGCTGGGCGGCCGAGAGTGAAATGAACTTGGCATAAGTATGAGAACGAGTGGCAAGATGAGGGCACATAGAGTGGGTGAGTGTGTAGGTGAGTCAGTGAGTGTGTGGGTGAGTCAGTGAGTGTGTGGGTGAGTCAGTGTGCGGGACAGTGTGCGAGTGTTTGAGTCAGTGTGCGAGTGTTTGAGTCAGGGTGCGAGTGTGCGAGTCAGTGTGCGAGTGTGCGTTTTAGCCTGCGAGTGTGTCAGTCAATGTGCGAGTGTGTAAGTCAATGTGCGAGTGTGTGAGTCAGTGTGAGAGTGTATGAGTCAGTGTGAGAGTGTATGAGTCAGTGTGGGAGTGTGTGCGTCAGTATGCGAGTGAGTGTGTGAGTCAATGTGCGAGTGTGTAGTCAATGTGCGCGTGTGTGAGTCAGTGTGAGAGGGTGTGATTTAGTGTGTGAGTCAAGTGCAAGTGTGTGAGTCAGTGTGCGAGTCTGTGAGTGAGTCAGTGTGCGTGAGTGAGAGTACGTGTGAGTGAGTTAGTGTGCATGCGTGAGTGAGTTAGTGTGCATGCGTGAGTGAGTGTGCGCGTAGGTGAGTTAGTGTTCATGCGTGAGTGAGTGAGTGTGGGTGAGTGAGTGTGCGTGTGGGTGAGTGTGCGTGTGGGTGAATGTGCGTGTGGGTGAATGTGCCTGGGGGTGAGTGTGGGTGAATGTGCGTGTGAGTGAGTGAGTGTAAGTGTGGCGCGTGCGTGCTTGTACCCCCGTACGTGTGTCTGTGTGAGGGGGGTAGGGAACGATAGTAGTGTATTTCGCCACCAACCAGAGAACGTTGCACTCCTTCATAACTCAACCGGGTTTCACCCATTCTAGATCAAGGGATGTTGCGGGCTTTGGTTTGGTTCTTAATTTCACGAGCCCATCGGGCGACTGCGCAGCCTTGGCTATAAGTCGCCGTACTCACAACAGCTCAGGCTATACTAGGCTCTATTAGAAAAAATAACAAATAATAAAGATAAAAAGATCATGGGTTAAAAAAAAGCAAAAAGTAACAAGAAGAAAGCGCGCTCCAGCGTTGGGGGTATGCCCGCCTCCCCCGGCGCAGGAGCATGCGACCCACAACAAAA
The DNA here is from genome assembly GCA_963969495.1 of Ceratothoa steindachneri. Classification (NCBI taxonomy): domain Eukaryota; kingdom Metazoa; phylum Arthropoda; class Malacostraca; order Isopoda; family Cymothoidae; genus Ceratothoa; species Ceratothoa steindachneri. The sequence continues at coordinate 92,977,490 of OZ018322.1, forward strand.
TCAAATAAAGTGGACAAGACCAGCCTCCTCTAAAAAGTCGCATAGTCTGCAAGTCCGTGTGGGACAGGTAAAGTGCGCAAAGATAGCCTAGAAAGGGAAATTCAACAAGAATGCGCCTAACACTCTGGGAGACAACGCAGTCTTCGCAATAAGGCGGAGGCGAGCGCTCCATTAAATGGTGGTGCGTCCCGCGAGTGTGTCCGATTCAGAGAAGACAGAAAACAACCTGAAGCAGTCGAGGCGCAATTGCACGTAAATTTAAGTTCCCCTTGACGGTCTCCCATCTTCTTTGCCAAGCCACCCGTATTCCTGCCATGTAATCTGTGTGAGGAAGAGCGAAACGCTGGCCTGGTCGTCCAGTCCTCGCGGACGCTTTGGCTCCCTCATACGTGCCCTCATTCCCTGAAATTCCTATATATCCAGGAACCCAGCAGAAGATAACCTCGACGTCCGCCCGACTCGCCAAAACTGTGGTGTCAAGGATATCGCGAACCAAGGGAGGCGGAGATTTTAATGTCCCAAGAGCGCTCAGGGCACTTTCTGAGTCGCTATGAATCACAATCCGGTCTCCAAATCGGGCACGTCGCGTTATCTCCCGTATCGAGCGGTGTATTGCGACCAACTCAGCCGTGAAGACAGACGCAGCACCTGGCAGAATCAATCTGACTTCAAACGGAGGGGATACGGCGTGGAAACCGACCCTATCTTGCGACTTGGAATCATCCGTATACACTGGCACGGTTCCAGCGTGACACGAAGTGTGCTCCAAAAAGGTTGAACGACCGCAATACTCCAGGCGCTGTAGAAGCTTTGATAGCAGAGGCGTGGCGACAATTAGTCTAAGGTTGTAACCTCCAGGGTAGCGTCCTGGGCAGAACCGGCGCGACAGCTATACCGAGCTCTCGAAAGTTGCCTAGCCCTAAACCTAAAGGGCTTAGGTTATGACTGGCGTCTCTCGGAGGCTAAGGCACCGTCGAGATCAGCTGCGGATGCAGTGAGAGCTGTTGTTGACTGAGGGAGGCGCCGGGCTCGCGCGTACAGGGGAATTATGTACTGTGCACGACGCAGAGCGAGTGGCATCTTCCCAGCATCGACAAGTGGGCTCTCAAGGGAGGGTATGCGGAAGGCACCGGTAGCCAGGCGAAGACCGGTGTGCTGTATCGAGTCCACCTTCTGCAATGCACGCTCGCCTACGGATGCATAAAACTCTCATCCGCAGTCGAGCTGCGAACCAACAAAGGATCAATAGATAGTAAAGGAGTAGCCCTATGAGCGCTGAGCGTCACGGAGCAAAGTATATACTCGTATGTCCATGGCGCGAGTACAAGAGACCCTAAGGCTGCGAATATTAGCCTCTTAGGTAAATCGTCGAACAAATACAAGACCAAGGAATCGGTGCGAGTCCCCCACTTCCAGGCAAACCACATTTAGAAACAATTCTGGGTGGGGGTGGAGCAGGGGACGGCGGCGGATGACGGCAGAAGTGCACCACCTTAGTCTTGGCCAAAGAAAACAAAAGCCTATGCGCTTCAGCATAGCGAGAGACGTGGTTCAATGCCTGTTGGAGTTGACGCTCAAGAGTTGGCATCTGGGACGCACCAAAAGAGATCGAAAGGTCGTCCACGTAAAGCACAGCGAGAACATCTTCCGGTAGCACCGAGCTGATGCCGTTAATAATCAGGGCAAAGAGTGTGACAATGAGGACGCTTCTCTGCGGGATACCCTCTTTCTGCTCTATTGGGCCGGAATCGACGATCTCTCAAAAATTCAGTTATAAACATTGGGAGCCCCCCTCCCCCCTCAATAGTGTAGAGTCTCCATGATACTCTATCGCCATGCAGTATCATAGGTCTTCTCCAGATCGAAAACAGCGTGCCGTAGTGCGGTCTACGAAGGAAGGCCTCGCAGACGGTATTTTCCAATCGGAGCAGGTGGCCTCCGCTGTTCAGGTAAAAAGGTTAATCTAACATTTACCAATTTCTCCATTAACTTGCACACGCAAAAGGTTAGAGATTGGGTTTGCGATTCACCAAGAACCTGAGAGGATACTCTCTACACAGATCCTCTTAAACATTTTTTTTTTTTTATAGAGCCCATCTGGCAACTACCCACTTGGGCATAAGTCGCCGAAAAACACGACAGCCTAGAACTAGGCTACTTTAAATAAAATAAAAATATGAAAACTTAACAATCGATATAAGATGGAAAAACTTAACAATCAGGGGGCAATCTCCAGCAGCGGGAGGTCCCCTGACCCCGGTGCAGGAGAGTGCAACCTACAAACAAAACAATAACAAAAAAAGAACCTTAAATAAAGGAGAGAAGCCCGGCCTTCCCCCAAAAGTCAACAAGTCCACAAGTCAATGTGCACGAATCTGTCCCGAGTACAAGGGACAGGCGGTAGCAACCCCGCCTATCCCGGTACCGGGACAGGTATCGTGCGCGAAGATCACCCAGACTGGGACATTCGACAAGAATGTGCCGAACAGTCTGGGGGACGACGCAGTCGTTGCAATAGGGCGCAGGCGAGCGCTCCATTAAATAGCGATGCATCACACGATTTTTTTTTTTTGATTAAGGGGCTATCTGGCGACTGCCGACTTAGGCATAAGTTGCCGTAAACAAACAGCCTAGTTCTAGGCTACTTCAAAATAATTCAACAGGAAACAACAATAAAAAGAAATAACAATAAGAAAGCAATAACAAAAACGATAACAAAAACAACAACAACAATAAAACCGGGTTAAATGAAAGGGAGAAGGCCGGCCTCCCCCAAAAAGTCAATAAGTCCACCAGTCATGGTGCACGCACTCGTCCCGAGTACAAGGGACAGGCGGTAGCGACCCCGCCCATCCCGGTACGAGGACAGGTATCATGCGCGAAGATCACCCAGACTGGGACATTCGACAAGAATATGCCGAACAGTCTGGGGGACGACGCAGTGATTGCAATAGGGCGCATGCGAGCGCTCCATCAAGTAGCGATGCGTCACACGAGTGTGTCCGATTCGAAGACGACAGAAAGCAACCTGAAGCCGCCGCAGGATTGGGGGATAGATCCATGGGAACAGTCGCGGCGCAATGGCACGCAACCTTAAGTTCCCTTCGACCGTCTACCATCTTCTTTGCCAAGCAGTCCGAAGAGCTGCCCGTATTCCTGCCATGTAGTCGGTGTGAGGGAGGGTATGCGGAAGGCACCGGTAGCCAGGCGAAGACCGGTGTGCTGTATCGAGTCCACCTTCTGCAATGCACGCTCGCCTACGGATGCATAAAACTCTCATCCGCAGTCGAGCTGCGAACCAACAAAGGATCAATAGATAGTAAAGGAGTAGCCCTATGAGCGCTGAGCGTCACGGAGCAAAGTATATACTCGTATGTCCATGGCGCGAGTACAAGAGACCCTAAGGCTGCGAATATTAGCCTCTTAGGTAAATCGTCGAACAAATACAAGACCAAGGAAACGGTTCGACTCAACCACATCGAGGCGCACCCCATTAAGAAACAAATCTGGGTCGGGGTGAAGCCGTGGATGGCGGCAGAAGTGCACCACTTTAGTCTTAGCCAAAGAAAACCGAAACCTGTGCGCTTCGGCATAGCGAGAGACGCGGTTCAATGCCTGTTGGAGTCGACGCTCCAGAGTTGGCATCTGGGCCGCGCTAAAAGAGATCGAAAGGTTTTCCACGTAGAGCGTGGCGAGAACATCTTCCGGCAGCACCGAGGTGATGCCGTTGATGCTCAGGGCAAAAAGTGTGACACTGAGGACACTTCCCTGCGGGACACCCTGTTCCTGCTCCTTTGGGCCGGAGAGGGCTCCCCCCACCCGTACGCGGAATCGACGATCTCGCAAAAATTCAGATATAAACATTGGGAGGCGTCCCCTCGCCCCCATCGTGTGGAGAGTCTCCATGATACCGTTTCGCTATGCGGTATCATAGGCCTTCTTCAGATCGAAAAACACCGTGGCGTAGTGATGTCTACGAAGGAAAGCCTCGCAGACGGCATTTTCCAGTCGGAGCAGAGAACCGACGTGGAGTAGAACTTGCGGAAGCCGCACTGTGCGCAAGACAGATGGCCTCCGCTGTCCAGGAAAAAGGCTAATCTAAAATTTACCAATTTCTCCATCAACTTGCACACGCAAGAGGTTAGAGAGATTGGGCAGAAACCGGTCGGAGTAGAGTGATCTCTCCCCGGTTAGCGAAAGGCGAAGAGAGTAGCGATTCGCTAGGAGTCTGGGAGAAGACCTTCTACCCAGATCTTTTTGAACAAATCTAACAGAAAGGCCATACCTCACTCACCAAGGTGCCGAAGCATGGCGTAAGGGACATCGTCCGGACCATGGGCGGTGTCCGCGCACGAAGCGAGAGCGAAACGCAACTCACTCACAGTAAACTTGTCGTTGAAGGGTTCTCCTCCTCTGGAGGTAAAGTCCAGCCGGCGGCCTTCCGCGACATCACGACGTGCATTGAATGCTGGCGGAGCAGCATCACGGCTAGAGAATGCGGAAAAAGCGGTCGCTAAGGATTCCGCCACGGACGCGGGGTCCGAGATTGCGGTCCAATTCTCCTGGAGAACGGGAGGGGCATCCTGCGAGAACTTGCCCCGAATCCTTTTGACTCGCTTCCACACCTCAGCTAAAGGGGTCTTCCCGTTAAGTGAAGACACGTATGCCCGCCAGGAAGAGCAGCGGGCGTGTTTCGAAATATACCGGAACCTAGCCCTAGCCCGACGAAATTCAGCGACAGTGAAATCGTTCAGGCGGCGCTTAAAGCGCATGTAGGCATAACGCTTCTGTTTGAGGGCCGTCTCACACTCGGCCGACCACCATAGGAGTCGTCGGCGTGCAAAACGGCCAGTCATCCTAGGAATAGTAGTCAGGCCCATGGCGATGAGGTTGCCGGAGAAGAACTCAACGGCCTCATCTACCGACCTAAACTCCTCGACTGAGATAGAGAATTCAGTCATTTCCTGAAATGCAGGCCACCGCGCCCGCGCCAAGCACCACCGAGGTGGTCTTTCAGGCGGCAGTTGTCCTGAAAATGATATTTGAATGGGAAAGTGATCACTACCATGGAGGTCATCGACCACCCCCAATCAAAATCAGGCTGTGCATCCGGAGAGCACAAAGATAGGTCAAGGCAAGAAAATGAAGCGGTTCTCGGACAGTGATGCGTAAACTCATCCACGTTTAGGACACCCATCTCAAGCTCTTCGATCAGATCGGCAAGGACTTGTCCCCTGGGATTTATGGAGTAATCTCCCCAGAGAGGATGCCTGCCGTTCAGATCTCCAAGCAAAAGATAGGGCCTCGGCAACCGTGCCGCGACGGAAGTCCCCCGCGTCGAAGTCAGCTGACGGTGGAATGTACGCAGAAATGATAGTATACCTCCTATCCAGGTGCAGCTGCACAGCCACTGCTTGAAAGGAGGTATCTAAAGAGAAAGGAAGAACGGAGAGATCATGACGGGTGTAAAACGCGCATCCCCCAGCCCGGCCATCCTGCGGTGGTGGGGTCGCAAGACCCTTATATCCCGGGAGGGCAGGCCGGGGGCACGCGCCTAGCATGGTCTCCTGCAAAAAGATAGCTAACGGGGAACGGGACGAGACGAGCCTCCACAGCTCCTCCCAGTTGGCCCGGAGTCCACGGCAATTCCATTGAACGAATATGCCCTCCAGGCCTAGGTCGGAAGAGACGCGGGGGCCCTCCTCGAACTGAAGACCCTCACGGGAATGGCCGTACGCTTCCCGGGGGCTAAGCCCCAGGCGCTGTTGGCTGGACAAAGCGCTGAAGGCGCTGTCGCCTTCAAGGACTTATTGGGGGAGGTTGGGCTCGCCATGCGAGTCTTTTCCTCCCTCCGTCTCGAAACCTTAGGCGGGCGTTGCGGCTTCGGAGGCGGGGGGGCCCTCTTTTCGAGGAACCACGGTCTCCGAGCCACTCGTTCCACCTCGGGGCGTGGGCGAAGGAGCCGAAGCTCCTTTGTTGCTGTCCTCCTTTCGGGGAAAAGTTTTAGGAACCCGGAAGATGGCCTAGCGACCATCTTCAGGGGTGTTGCCTCATGTGAGTCTAACGACTCGGTGGAGGCCCGTGGCCGTTTCGCCTTACGGGAAACGGTCACGCTGGTGGAAGAGGGGGGAGCCCTGGTTTTAGCCGGGGCAGGGTATGAACCCTTTTTGCGACCAGCTTTACCAGGGGAGCGCCCGGGTTGAGTAGAGCCCGCAGAAGGGCTCAAAATGGGCGCGGAAACAACCGTGCTCGTTGGCCTGATGGGCCAGGAGCAGAGGGTGCCTTTCTAACTATTGAGGCATATCACGTCCCAAGCAGAGCCGGGCGCGCCAGGACCAAGTCCTTTGCCTCGCGGAATGAGAGTCGATCCTGGGCCGGAACGGCCAGGATTTCTGTCTCAAGGAGATATGCACCACATTGCTTCGAAGAAGCAGGGTGCGGCTCTCCGCAATTAACACACTTGGCCACACACGATTTGGACTTATCGTGTGCGACCTTGGAGCAATTTACACAGACTTCGGGTGACCCCGACTTTGCACGTCTACATGAGCGATTCGTATGGCCGAAGCGGTGACAGTAATAGCACCGCCGCGGCAGTGGCACGAATGCCTTCACGCGGTAGCGGTACCAACCGGCACGCACCGACTCAGGGAGCTTGTCACAGTCGAACGTGACGAAGAGTGTAGGGGTGGGTCTCGAGGCCCATCCCTGTTTTCTCATCACACGTTCGACCTTGACCGCCCCATGGTCGGCCAGCTCTAGGGTGATGTCCTCAATGGAGTAGTCAACGAGTTCCCTCGCATAAACTACTCCTTTCACAAAGTTCATGGTAGAGTGCGGCGTCACACTCACCGTGGTGCCATGAAGTGTCCGAAGAAAACTTATCTTGGCCGCCTCGGCGGGATTCGCTGCATTCGCCAGAAGGCTCCCGTCCGAGAAACGGGTCACCTTCGGCTCTCTACCCATTGCACTAGCTAATCCTTTCCTCTGATGGATCATGTTTCCCTTGGACAACATGGTGCCATCAGTGGAGCGAATAACGAGGAAGCGTTTGAAGCCAGCGGGCTCGAAAACGCCAGGTAACCTCTGAATGAGAGGCCCCGATGCCATCGAGGCTCCGCCCTGTGCACTCTTGGTGTTAGTCTTAGTCCGGGGCTCCGCACACGGGGGTGTAGAGGGGCTGGATGTGTCGATCTTGGCTTGGTCGCCTACCAAGGTGGTAGCAGACCCATCCGTCCCCGCAACCCCCGCGGATGGAGAGGAGCCCCGAGTCTTCTTCGTCTTTTTAGTCTTTTTCTTTCTTGGAGAGGAGGGCGGGGAATGAACCCGCTTCTCGCCTCCGCTGGAAGGATCCCCCAGGCCAGATAGGCCAGCCTCAGCCAGGTCCCTCTCCGAAATGGAAAAGATCCTGGTAGTCGTAGGGGCACCTGTCGGAGGAGATCCCTCCCCTCCTTGTACTGCCTCGGAGCCCTCGGCCGTTTGAGGGGGACCTTGCATAGGGGCGGATTTGGGTTCGGTGCTTGGCGCCGAGGCCGGATTCCCCCCCATGGAAGTCCCTACCGTCTGAGGCTGGGTCTCCTCAAGGACCATGTCTATCACAGGAGGGGCCTCCACTTGGCCATCCCCTCCCAGGACATCGCAGGTCCCCTTGGCAGTGACGCCAGTCTTGTGTGGGGAGGCACAGGCCTTGACCCCGGCAAGGTTTAAAATTCTCGCCAGCAGGTCTTTTGAGGGAAGCGACCGAAGGGGCCTGGCTTCCCTCTTCCCCCTAAGGGGGTTTGCCCTACCAAGCCGCTTCGATGGGGAGCGGCTGGCTAAGGGCTGCCTGCTGGATTTCTTTGCAGTCCTCTTGGAAAAAAAGAGGGGACTGCCGCTGAAAAAAGGGAGGTGCCCGAAAGCACCTCCAGAGAAGGGGGTGAGGGGGAGTCCCCTACACCCATAGGACTAGGAGAGGAGTAAGCCTCCTCTCCGGTTAGGGAAGTTTGGAGGGTTCCTTGCGCAAGAACAGGGAGAAGGACCTCCATTTTTTTTGGTGGAAGCACGAGGGCGGCTCCGTCGATGAGCAAGGGGGAGATTTTTTATTTTCTCATCATTGGGCATGGTGACCCTATTTGTGCTACGGGACGCAATAGCTCATCACCTCTCGCAGTTGCCCGCACTGTGAGAGGTGCTTACAAGCCCGGCAGAGCCAGGCACCGCAATTCGGGACCACCCCTCCCGGCTGGTGGCCTGGCAGTCCATCGGCATGGCGGCTCCAACTTGGACACGGCGTTAAATTGATAGAATGTAAAGAGGAGAGGAAAAGGGATGTGAGGAAGGTATGGGTGGGGATGAAGCAGGTTGTTAAAAAAACCCATCCCGAACCGGAGCTCAGGGGTTAAGGAACAATGTCCCCTCCCCCCTCAGCCCCGATCCGGGGTGGTTGGCTTGAGAAGAAGGTCAGCATCTCCCCTTTGAAATTAGAGGCTGACCAGAGAAAGTTGTGGGAGAGGTTGTATGAAAAGCGACGATGTAGGGGAGAAATCGGGCTATCTGAAGGAAGGAAGAGAGGCTAAGCTGGGGCCGGATGGAGCGCTGGATCCCGTCAGCACGGCGGCCAGGATGGAAAATCACCGCGCCCCTTACGGGGTCCTCTTGAACAAATCTAAAAAAAGGCCATGCCTCGCTCACCTAGGTGTCGAAGCATGGTGTAGGGGACATCGTCCGAACAAGGGGTGGTGTCCGCGCACAAAGAGAGAGCAAAGCGCAACTCATAGTAAACCTGTCGTTGAGGGGTTTTCCGCCTCTGGAGGTAAAGTCCTCTCCGCGGCCTTCCGCGACATTACGAGGCGCATTGAATACAGAATGCGGAGAAAGCGGTCGCGAAGGATTCCGCCACGGACGCGGGGTCCGAGATTGTGGTTCCATTCCTATGGAGAACCGGAGTGGGCCCGGCGAGAAATTGCCCCGAATAATTTTGACTCGCTTCCACACCTCTGCTAGAACGGCCTTCCATTTAGTGAAGACACGTATGCAGCCCAAAAAGAGTGGCGGGGGTGCTTTGAAACATCCCGGAACGTAGAACTAGTTCGACGAAATTCACCGACAGTGAAGTCCTTTGGGCGGCGCTTATAGCGCATGTAGGCATAACGCTTCTGTTTACGGGCCGAGTCACACTCAGCTGACAACCATGTGTGTGGTCACTTTGGAAAAAAAGGCCATACGTCCTAGGAATGGCAGTTAGACCAATGGCAATGAGGTTGCCGGAGAAGAACTCAAATGGCCTCATCTACCAACCTAATCTTCTCCTGAAATGAGGACCACCGCGCCCCTGCCAACCACCATCGGTGCAGGCTCTCAGGCGGCAGCGGCCCAGAAATTGATATAGGAAGGGAAAAGTGATCACTGTCATGGAGGTCATTGACTACCCTCACCCAAAATCAGGCTGTGCATCCGGAGAGCACAGAAATAGATCGAGGCAGGAAAATGAAACGGTTCTCGGGTAGTGATGCGTAAATTCCTCCACACTTAGGACACCTATCTCTAGTAGTCGAGTAGTCTCCCCAGAAGGGGTGTCTACCGTTCAGATCGAAGTCGGCTGACGGTGGAATGTACGTGGAAATAACAGTATACCTCCTATCCAGGTGAAGCTGCACAGCTACTGCCTGAAATGAGCTATTCTAAAGCAAATATAAGAACGGAGACATCATGCAGGGTGTAAATCGCGCATACTTTTGCTCGGCCCCAATCCTGTGGTGGTGGGGTCGCAAAACCCTTATACCCGAGGAAAGTGCGCAGTGGTCACGTTCCCAGCATGGTCTGCAAAAAGATAGCTAACGGGAAACGGGAGGAAATGAGCCTCCGCAGCTCCTCCCAGTTGGACGGTAGTCCGCGGGAATTCCATTCGAGGAATATGCCCTCCAGGCTTAGCTCGGATTTGCAGGGACCCTCCTCGAAGAGAAGACCCTCAGGGGAATGGCCGTACGCTTCCCGGAGGCAGAACTCCAGGCGCTGTTGCCTTCGAGAAATTATCAGGGGAGGTTGGGATCACCATGGGTCTTTTCCTCCTCCGTCAATAAACTTTATTTAGGCCTGGCGGTTTCAGGCAGGGGTCCCTCTTTTGGAGGATCCACTGTGTCCGAGTCACCCAGAGTAACACAAGGTGTGGGTGTAAGAGCCCAAGCTCCTTTAGTGTTGTCCTCTTTGCGGCGGGGGGGGGGCAGCTTTAGGAGCACCGGAAGATGGCCTCAAAAGCACTTCAGGGGTGTTGCCTACTGTGAGTCTACCAACTGGGTGGAGTCGCGCGGCCGTTTTGCCTTACGGGAAACGGTCATTCTGGAGGAAGGGAAGGGAAGAGAGCCCTGGTTTCATCCGATGCTGGGTGTGAGCCTTTTGGGCCGCCAGCTTTACCAGGGAGCGCACAGGGTGGGTAGAACCCGCAGAGGGGTTCCGAATGGGGGCGGAAACGACCGCGCTTCTAGGCCTGGATGGGCCAGGAGCAGAGGGGGGTTTTCTTAACATTGAGGCATAGGACGTCCCAGGCAAACCCTGGCACGCCAGGACTAAGTCCTTAGCCTCGCGAAATGAGAGACGACCCTGGGCCTGAATAAGATCTTGCACAGGGGCGGACTCGGGTTTCGTACTTGGCACTGAGCCCAGGTTCGACCACATGGAACATCCTACCGTCTAGGGGTGGGTCACCTCAGGGACCATGTCCATCTCAAGGGCGGCCTCCATATGGTCACCCAACCTCCAACCAAGAAATCACGGATTCCATTCGAGGAGGCTTTTGTTTTGTCTTCTTGAGCCGGCGAGCTGGCATCCGCCGGAAAGGAAGATGGGGGCACGTACAGTAGGGTGGTCCAAAAATATATCCAAAATATTGAAATTAGTTGGAAATGTTCTCCACATGGCTAAAATTATGCTATAAGATGTTAAAAGAGCTGATGCAAAATATTGAGTAAATTGGTGAATATTTAGAGGTCGCTATGTGTCTCCATATTTTTTAAATTTCAGTCAAAATATTGGAACTTTTTAATAGTAGGCATTTATTGGTTGTTACTTATATACTATCATATATGTCATTGATAATTCATTCCTTATGAATTACAATAATTCGCAAAGAAATCAAGATATTGCATTATCTGAAAAGTGGAAAGAAATTCACATACTCGGCGTATGATGCAATAATAATTGTTGTTTCAGCTTGTTGATTTCTGAGCCCATTTGTAAAGTGATGATGCAATAACGCCCCCTCGTTTCAAATGGTGATGCAATCGCACCATTTCCTATATAAGTCAGCGAGGATTGATTAATTGTTCCTTTATAGTTTGAAGTTTAACAGTTGACGTAATACAAGTGAATACAAGTGCTGGTTTATGCAAGTATATATATAATTATTTAGGTAAGTAATATACTTTGTTTATTCAGTGCATAGATAATTTGAAGTTTTTTATCAATATCAGACTTACTTAAAGAATATTAGAATTATATGTTAACACACTTTATGTTCATATTTTAATTCACAATATATATATATATATATATATATATATATATATATATATATATATATATATATATATATATATTAATTAAGACTGCCGTATTTTTTTACAAACACAGGAGCCTATTTACATATGTCAAATGAAAGCTTATTCTTTCATGAATATTAAATATTTAGATATTTTAGAGTAAAAAAATATTTTCTAAGTATAACTAAATGGAGGAGAACCGTGAGCTCACTCAGTTACAATAAATTTTTATTTCGGTTGTTTCAGATTATGGCTGGAAGTACTCGTTCATCTGCGGCAGTCTGGCTTTTAGGACATCCTACTAGTGAGCTTTCATATGCAAGACTACCAGCATGTGGTGATGTGCTTCGTGTTGTTCAGTACCACCATCAAGTGGCGTCAATGACTTTGACACAAAGTTACAACTTCGCTTGCAAAAAAGTCATAAAAGTATGGGAAAGAGCCCCAATTCCCACACAGCGAATAGACTCTTGCGTTAGGAAACTCCCAAGGTTGTATGAAGAATATCTTTCTATGAAGAAGAACCGCAAAACCGTACTTTACTCATGTAGAATGAATGAGCGTAGTTTTGAATCTACTCTTTCAAAACTTTTTGACATAGCCTCAAAAAATGCTTTAAATATGGTAAAAAATGAAGAAGACCGCCAATTTCTGTTGATGCAGAGAGAGTGAACATTTTCTCCTGCACTATGTCGTGCCGTGATAAGATTACTTCAGACAAGGAATCCCGCAAAAGATATCGACATGAGAAAGCTTTACAATACAAAGAAAAAGTATATACTTCTAAAAATCAAGCAGAGGCTGCTGCTCATGCAGATTTCGAGTCATTATCATCTGAAGTAAAAAGTTTAATTGCGGCAGACAAAGAGTTTTGTCCACCTTCTTCAACTAGAAAAAGAATGCACAATGTAGTCCTTCAAAAAATATCTTTACAACTTCAGGTGTGGCTGCTGTTCTTGATCGTGCAGATATTACGGATAGAAAAGCAACAATGGTTGCTGGATCAATAGCACAAGCCTTGGGTCAGGAAATTGCAGCTATGACACTTTCTAGGAGTTCTATACGACGTTCCAGAAAGCAAGTAAGAGAGGCAACATACAATGAAGACAAAGCTTCGTTGTCTGTTGAAGGACCGATCCTTCTTCACTGGGATGGAAAACTACTACCTGCTATTAATGGGGCAAAGGAAACGGTAGAACGAATTACAATAATATTTTCTGTAAATGGAATGGAAAAACTTCTTGGTGTGCCAAAAGTAACACGAGTAACAGAAGAAGAACAGTCTATGGCATGCATTTCATCAATTAATGACTGGAATCTTCGTGACGAAGTTCAAGACCTTGTATTTGAAACAACTGCATCAAATTCAGGCCTACGAAAAGGCCCGAGAAAGTATTAGGAAGGGAGCTTGTTTGGATTGCGTGACGTCATCATATTTTCGAAATTATGTTGTTAATGTGCTTGCAATATTTTACTTGGGCCTACAAGTGGTCCAAAGAGGAGTCTCTTTGAACGTTTTAAAGAACAATGGTCGTCACTTAAAAAGAATTCTTTTTTAGAGGCGGATAACAGTTTATTCGTCAATCCAGTAATGCATGAACTTCAAGGAGAAATGGTCCCTTATTTTCAGGAAGCTTTGAAATCTCGTCAGTTGCGTGACGATTATGAAGAATTGTGAAGAATTGTTGCGACTCATCATGTACGCTGGATAACTAAGGCTATATATGTCCTGAAAATAAACTGAAACTAAAGGAACGTGAAAAGGCCAATATTACAGAGTGCTCTCTTTTTATTGCTTTGGTCTACTCGCGTTTTTGGAATGAAGCCCATTTTGGAACTAATGCTCCTTTAAATGACATTCTGCTTCTTAAAACTTTGCAAAAGTACCCAAATCAGACAATATCTAAAGAAGTAACCACAGCCCTTCACAGACACCTTTGGTATCTTGGATAACATCCTGTTGGTCTTGCATTTTTCGATCATAGAATTAATGCTGAGACCAAACAGAAGATGGTCTCCAATCTCCAACGTAATGAAAACACCAAAGTTGTTTGCCGATTGAATCTTACAAAAAAACATCGAGGATTTGGACTTGCATGAACTGGTAACTCAAAAAATAAGCTAATCTTCAGTCTCCTAATGAAAGATGGATACAAGTTTGCAGAGGATACATTCCTGAAGACTAACCAAAGTTCTTGGGAAGAGAATACGTGCTTTCAAGAATTTCAACGTCGAGCGATTAACTTAATGGTTGTTAACCATCCAGCAGAAAGAGGTATTGCACTTATCAAATCATATAATGCATCTCTAACAAAAGATGAAGAACAGAAACAGTTGCTTCTCAGACTTGTGGCAAAACATCACAAAATTTTTCCCTCATGCTCAAAAGGATCAATGTTTAATCAGCAATTTTAGTTATAATTTGTGTCAAAAAGAAATCATTTGCCATTTAACCATTTTCTTTTCACTTTAATATAAATATTTTTTTTTAAATTGTCTTTCAACACCAAGATCTGTTTCAAATAAACTAGTATTTGCAAAGACTGTTCATTTCGATCCCAAAAATTAATTTACCAGCAGACTAATAAGTTAAGATCCATATAGCGACCAGTAAATATTGTTAGATTTTGATGAAATTGAGTATGTGAACTACTGTTCAATGTGGTAATACAATCAGGCATGTGGAGATAAAAAACTAAAAAAGATTTGGGGGGGGGACCACCCCAACGTAAGGTGACCCCCTGTAAACTTGCTATGCGCACCAGCAGGACTTTAGAGGGCACGGGCCCTGTCAGCCCTCGGTCCACTAAAGGGGTTGGCCCTATCAGGGAGCGGTCAATTATGGGCCGTTGGCGTACTTTCTTGGCAGTTCCCTAGGGAGGTAAATGGGGGACTGCCGCTAGTAAGAGGGAGTCACGTAAAGGCGACTCCAAATAAGGGGGTGAGGGGGAGTCTCCTGCACCCGTAGGCATAGGAGAGGAAAGTTTTGGAGGGTCCCCTGCGAAAGAACGCCCGGGGAGGGGGTCCATTTTTTTCTGTGGAGCTGCCGGAATGCGGCTCCAACGGTAGTAAAGGGGAGGGGGAGAGTTTTTTTTATCGAGTTGTCATCATTGGGCATGGTGACCCTATAAGTTTACACATCACGAAAACGCTAATCACGCCACGCAGTAACCCGCTCTGCGAGGGGTGAATACGGGGCTGGCAAAACCAGCTGCCGCCATTTGAGGTCACTCCTCCCGCCTAGTGGCCTGGCAGCCCATTTGCATGGCGGCTCCACCTTAGTCCTGGCATAAAATCGATAGACATTGAAAGGAGAAAGAAAGGGGATGTGAGGAAGGTGTGGGTTGGGATGAAGCGGGTTGTTAAAAAAACACTGTGGTGGAGCGAATGTGAGTGTGTGTGTTTTATATATATATATATATATATATATATATATATATATATATATATATATATATATATATATATATATATATATATATATATATATATATATATATATATATATATATATATTATTTATTAGGGATTTCATGTTTTGTTTAAAATGTTTTTGTTTCTTTGCAGAGAGTTTCTTGATAAAATTCTTTTTGCGAAAGTCCACTTTATAATTTTGCCAAAATTCTACAAGATAATCCTTCAATTTGTAAAGAGTGGCGAAGATTGTAGGATTCGAAGTAAAAATTGTACGTCCCATTTGAAGGACGGGGGCTTCTATATAGCCTCAATACTGCGACAAGATCGCTTTATATTATATCGAGCTCGGAGGCGCCAGTTTTTCTTGATAAGTCCTAGGCATTGCATTGTGAACACAGGAGTGGCAGCTGGCAAGACTTTTCCCCTGGGGTACCACGTGAGTCCTTTTCTTGTTGTATTGTTTTTTTTTATCAAGTCTGGTTGTTAGTCCTCCTTGATACGATTTTGAATTACTTGTTGTACATTCATCTCGTCTATTTCATGTTGTTTTTTCATATATCTCTTGTTTGCTGGGTAGTAGCATTTAATTAAATAAGATTGTGGATATTTCGCCAATAAGTAGGATTATTTTAACGAGACCTCAAATTTATTCACCTCTATCTCTTGTAAATATTTATTCCCATATTTTTTTTGTAAATAAAGGACTGTAGATACAATCGGTTTCATTTCTCTCTCGATTTCCCACGTCCAAATTAGTGTAGGAAGCGGGTTGGATCGATTGGGGTTAGAGGATAGATTTTCGGCCCGCGTTGCTCTCTACCCCGTCAGCCCCGATCCGGGATAGTTGGGTGAGAGGAAGCTGGTTGGCGTCTACCCTGTGAAATTAGAGGCCAACCAGAGAATGTAAAGTAAGGAAGCAGGGTACGAAGAAAGGGTGTCAGAAAGGAGAATAGGCTATGCTGGGGCCGGACGGGGCGCTGTGTCCTGTCAGCACGGCGTACAGAAAAGCAAATGACCGTGCTCCTTACGTGGGCAGCACTCTTAAACCTATCCTTTCACGACATTCTAATCATTAATACGATCCTATTTTGGTGACGTTTTACGAGGTCTACCAGTTTGGGGTTTAGCATCTGTCGATCCTGATGACTTAAAACGAGTTACAATTCGTTGCACAACACTTCTAGACCTTCCTACAGTAGTTGTTCTCCCAGAATTTTACTTTGCCCTCTTGGTGAAGAGACACAATCCTTTGTTTTTCATCACAGGACATCGGTCGTCTCTCACAAGCCGCCATGTTGACAGTTAAACGTTCCAATAATGCATGATCATAAGAAGAAACTTATCTAATCAACAGTCTCCTAAACACAAATACCTTGGTTGGTAGTTCATTATTTCTAAATGACCCTTAACTTTTGGCCGTTGCAATTTAGAAGATAGTTTGTTTATTTCCTCATAACTTACAAACTATTTATTCCATTCACTTGAGGTTTTCACGAAAGATAGATATTAGATATATTTATATATGTGTATAATATATAGTCTCAACGTTTTGTTAAACTTCTATAATAAATATTTAAATACACTTGTTTTTATTGATCCTTATAGTATGGCCGCTAGTGTAGATATCATGCCCTGAAGGACCGCATAGCTCACGAATGGCCAGCGGGCCACACAAAGAGAGCTCAAGGCCCCTGGGTGTATAAAGAGATTTCATGCCTTGCATAAGGTCCACATAAACATAAAAAAGCATGGCCTGCGGGTAACCTAAATACATCTAATGGCCCGGGTGAGACCCGCGAGCCACCTGCAAATATTGGCTAGAATTTAGAACCAAGTATTGTGTCTATAAGCTGCAAAAGCCAAGATCAGGAGGATCCCCGTACCTGAGAGTCATGCATGTCGGCCTCGATGGCTGGGATGGGTGAAAGCCGGCCACAGGAGGAAGCATTCGAAGATGCTCGAGGGCGGTAATCCTGAGGCGACAGTTGGAATGGGTGATGAAGGGTGGCAGCATTCGGCGATCCGGGGAAGTATTCGAGTCCCTCGCTAGTCAGATTGGGAGAAGACGGTGCGTCGATACTATTCCGAAGACCCTAAAAAATAAATGACTGCTTTTGGAATGACAGCGAAATAATAAATAAAGCGCAAACTAACCAGGGCATCTTCCGTTGAATATACGGAGAGGTATGTAAAAAAGATGGAAGAAGGGAAAATGAGTGGAAGATATAAAGTGTTAATAAAATTTATATGCAATACCTCTTTTAGCGTCTCATTTTTTAAAATTCAATTACAACGACCATCGGGGCATCTTTTGAAAGCATCATTTTCTGATTAAATGAACAGGAAAAACGAACTTTCCTAAGAGAGAAGAATTATATCGTGAACGAATTAGGTAAAGGAGAGTCTTCTCTACAAATTTTAAGCGTTTGGAAGGAGAATTAGAGCATTGTGAAGAAAATTATAAACTATCTTTAATCCAAGAAAAAAAAGGGTTCAACCATGTGAGTGAATAGATGCTGCCCCCCCCCCTCCCCTCACAAGCGAGCCTCTCGTCGTTAACCACAACATCCTGGCAGTGTAGACGCCGTAGCACCACTACTTAACCACCCCCCTCTCGCTCCTCGTCTCGAAAAGAAGCTGAACTGTGGTCTCCGACCACATAATGCACTAATTAGTTCAGGTCGGACCGAGACCCTAACATCGGTTAAAACAGCAAGATTTTCCCAAAGAGCTGGTATTCCATTTCACCGCATAGGCGAAATTAGAGGAGCGTCGCCCTAAAGCCAGAAGGTCCCTCAAGGCCCACTGTACGACGATCTGAGAAAATTCGTTTTAGGAGTAACCTTCATGCGGCCTGTCCACAAATCCGCACCCCCTCCTGCCCCTACCACAGTGGAGTGGCGACGTATAAAAGCAAATATCTTTGGAAAAACGAGGTAGATTACGTTATTCAGTGTAAAGGAAAGCATCCGAAACTCAACAATCGCGCAACTTATTTAACTATCGTCCGAATGCGACTCGTCGCACTCTCAGACAACCAACCAACTACCACTACCACCACCTCGCGCGCGCCCATTGGCCGCGCGGTGCCTAGACGACCCGAGATCGGGCAAACCTTAAACCCAAACCTTTACTCTAGTTTCTGAAACATCAACATAAAGGTGCCTTTGCTTTCCATTGTATGTGTCCCATTTTCCTAAAGTTTCTTTGCATATGTTTATTAATTTTTGACTTGTGCATATTTTTTTTTCTATATTTTTGTGCCCCCTTAAAAGTGTTTTGTGTATAACCTTTACCTTTTAAGGGTAATTTGGGGGTGATTGTTCACTTATAATCCCTTTCTTAAAGGGCCAAGGTAATTTCATGTGTATTTTTAAGTCCCTTGCTGAAGGGGCTATTTATTGCTTTCTTTAGTTAGTTTGAGATTATTATTCCTAATCTTATTTTTTGTAGGCAATTCATCTTCGTGATTGACCGAACTCTAACTCAAAAAATTCGGCTCAAAAAGGAGTCGAAAACTCTAATCTGAGCCAAGCGGAGAACTGCGCCAAATCATCCCCTCGGTCCTTCACCGCCAGGGAAATTTGTCACTTTCTTCGGAGCTCAGCCTCGGTTTAATTTTCGCATTATTTTTTGGTTTTATCCTCTTTTGTGTATTTACTGTTAGCAAATTACTTTATTGATTTTTTCCCATTTTTTTTCTTCATATGTATGTATTAACTTATTTTGCTTATTTCTATTGTAAACTACTTAATTTAGTATAGTTTAATTTTTGTCCTCACGATCCAAAAGTGAGTGGTAATAAGCACACTTACAGTCAGCAAGGCGACGAAGTCACAGGCAAGAGGCCGGGCTACCAACAGAAAGCACTAAGAAGAAGCTCATCCTCGAGCTAGTTCCTGGTGATCACACCGCTTTAAGTTAACTTGATCAAGTTCAACTTACTCTCTTCAGAGAAACCCCCCTATCCTGGTGGCTCCCAAAAGCACCGAGATAGTCCTCGCCCTTAAGGAATACCGGAACTTGATATAAGAATCAAGTTCAACTTAATCTCGTCAGAGAAACCCCCTACCCTGGTGTATCCCAAAACACAGAGATAGTCCTCGCCCTTGAGGAACACCCCAAGTGAACTCCCTCCAGCACTCTCCTGAGTCAAAGGATTCAAGCATTGACTCATCGCTTGCCAGTGCGAATTATTCCCCAGAGTAATCCGAAGAGAAGAAAGAAACATTCTTTCACAGGCCTCCGTGGCTTGAAAGCTATTTCGCTCTTACGAACACATCTGGACAAGCGGCACGCGTCATCCAAGCAAAAACATTCTTGAGCTGACGTAATCATTAAGTTCAAGGTCAGACTCAAACCCAATTCTAGTAGGAAGCTATAAAGGTATTTAAACCTCGGTATCCGTTTCTGTAAAGTCCGTTTGCATTTTTTTATATTTAAGTGAGCTGTGGTCAACCATCACTATAATTTCAAGTATGTCATTTTAGAAAAGCCTCACTGAAATTCATTGAATTCCTTTCTGTGTGTGATAGAACGAGTTGAAGCTGCGTTTAATTTCAACTCCTATCCCGTATTATTTAAAACCACGATGCTGCCCACGTGCATCTTCGATTCGAGGCTTGGAGTCTTATCACAGCTACCGGATGTCAATGTTTAAACAAGGAGGTTATCGTCCCCCCGTTCGCCCCCATACGCCGACCTCGCCAGATTGAGTTAGGCTTATGAGCAGATAAGGCATTGTTCTCCGGCCCGGCTGTGCGTTCCCTCCAAGCTTTCACTCCATTTTCCCCCACGCCAAGGAGATGTCCTGGCTATTTATATGGAAACTTTACCACTAAGATCAGATTGGAGATCCAGATTTTCGTCGCGAAACATCACCACGACCCTCTCTCCCTTTGTGCGCCAAGGGACCTCGACCTCGAGATTCACCATCACTTGTCCAGAAGGAGGACAATATTCCTTGAGTGCCAAAGGTTCGAGCCTTTCCGACGCCAAGTCCCCAAGGCTTCCCCCCCTGTTGTTCAAAGGAGAACAGCATTAGAACAGCCATTGTTCGTTTTGAGCCCTTCGCCAAGAAACGGTTCTCCCCCCCCCCCTGTTGTTCAAAGGAGAACAGCATTAGAACAGCCATTGTTCGTTTTGAGCCCTTCGCCAAGAAACGGTTCTCACCCCCCCCCTGTTGTTCAGAGGAGAACAACATTAGAACAGCCATTGTTCTTGAGCCCGTAGACAAGAGACGGTTCTCATCCTCCCTTTGTTCAGAAGAGAACAACCTAGAACAGCCATTGTTCTTCAAGCCGTTCGTTGAGAAACGGTTCTCCTTCCCAAGACGCCACGTCAGGATCCTTTTATTCCCCCCCCCCCTTCGGCTGGAACTCGCCAGCGGACCGAAACTCCTTCGCGCCACCTTCCCCTGCACCACTAGTGCAAAAGTTACGTAAGCCAAACGTCACCTTTGAGTATTGATCCCTTTTGTCAATTCTATCCTGTGCTTTAAATGGTTTATCGAACCATCCCATCTCTTAAACTCTATATTTGTTTTACCTTTTTTAAATCCTTTAAATCCTCGGATTAGCCGAGCCCCACGACCCTTTCAATTCTCTGTTTATGTCAATATTTTCCTTCTTGTGTTTGTTGGTAGTTATTATTAATAAAACTCTATTTTATTAATGATAGCAATATTATTATCCTTGAGCTCAGTTCCACTTCTTAAGCATATCGAAGATACATAATATCGGCCGCCAGACAGTAACGCACTCTAAAGATAATTAAGGAAGTTCCCTCAACGAATAGTGATATATGGAATATCGTCGGGAGTCATTCTACGACATATACATATATACTATTTAATTTGGTATCAGGTGTGTAAGGTTTAAGGCTATATCTTTGCAAACACTGGTCTCAGTCGAGTAAAGCATAGTGTTATTCGTTATAATAATAGAATATAGTAGTTCCCTTTTGTTTTAACGATTGCTATCCCCTTTTTTTGAAACTTAAGAAGCTGGAGTAGCTCAACGAACGGTTATAATAATTTGTTTGTGTTTTTTGTGATTTTAGTCAGTGGTTATTTAGATTGAGAAACCAAGTCCGAATAGGTCAGTGCCCATATTTAGGTAAGCTAATTCTATAGAGGCATAATTCTTGTTGCAAGGAATTTTAGTTGGTTGACTAGTGCGCCCCCAAGTGCAAAGATGACTCAGTTCGAAATCTTTAAAGCGCAAGGAGAGTCCTGTGGACTCTCCGGAAAAGAACTAACTGAGTACATTCAAGAGGAGCAAAGGAAAGAAAGAAAAAGAGAGGCATGGATAAGACAAGCTGAGCTTCACCATCAGATTGAATTAGCTCGGATTGAAGCAGAATTTCAAAGAAAAATGGAAGTAATAGAAAGGGAAAGAGTAATCCGACGAGGGGAACGAGAAAGAGAAATACAACGAGAAGAACGAGAAAGAAAAATACAACGAGAAGAACGAGAAAGAGAAAAACAACGAGAGGAACGAGAAAGAGAAATACAACGAGAAGAACGAGAAAGAAAAATACAACGAGAAGAACGAGAAAGAAAAATACAACGAGAAGAACGAGAAAGAGAAAAACAACGAGAGGAACGAGAAAGAGAAATACAACGAGAAGAACGAGAAAGAAAAATACAACGAGAAGAACGAGAAAAAGAAATCCAACGAGAAGAAAGAAGGAAGGATTCGCGCCCCTTCCCAGGAAAGCTTACAAAGTTTCCGAGCCTCGTAAAACCCCCAAACTTATTTCCCCAAAACCAACAACGGGACTCCAAACCTCCCGTTAAGACTTCTCCTCCATCTCTCTTCCCGAAGCGACCAACCATATGCTTCACCTGTGGTGTAGAAAACCACATGAGCTGGAATTGCCCCCAAAATTCTAGGCTTAAAAGCGGACCAGCCCACCAAGTTCACCAGATTAATGCAACCCCGGCTCCCCCGGTGGTGCAGACCCAAGCAGAAACTTCTCCCCCTCCATCAGGCCACCAGGTAAATTTTGTTTTTGGTAAAAGTTCATCGGGAACTTTGTAATATGAGGAGGGCAGCGTGGACAGCTGCCGAGTATAGACTCTCGTCAGGGACACAGGATGTACGTGTTTCATTGTGTCCAACGAACTCCTCCCAGTGGCCTCTAACCACGAAAAATTTGTGGTGGTACATGACCACCTTGGGCGGGCGAACCGATTCCCCGTCGCTAGATGTTACCTGCAGTGTCAATATTATAATGGCTGGGCTGAAGTCATTGTAGCACCCATACAATTCTGTTCCGTACTTATAGGACAGAGCCCCCAAGTAAGTTTCGACCCTGTGTTTCAGGCCGCCCTTCCTCAAGGCCGAGATAAGAAAGAAGCCCAGGAGCCCGTCCCCATCAGAACCCCGATACCGTCCGATTTCTCGGAGACCCCTAACCAGGACTTTAGGACGGCAAAAGAGGAGTGTAAATCACTAACACCCTTAGGTGATAAGGCCCCAGACAAGGACACGGAGACTGTCCCTGGACCCCAAGAAAAAAAGAACCCCAAACGCGCCCATGGAGATACCTTCGTAGAACTGGACGAAGCATCGGCGCTTGAAGAAGATTACCCCGCGGAGTCCCTTAATGTAATCCAGGCAGTGTGCATCCAACCTGATGCCGATTACCCTCCTCCTTCCCTACCAGGCGAGCCTTTGGAACCCTCTGACCTGGATAGTGACGCGCAGCTGACACCACGTCAGAAGAGTCAGCTACAAGAACTAATTAAATGGAGTCACCATTTACCCGCCCTATTAGTTCTTTTCGAGCAACTGCGTGAAAATGGCCTCACCATTGGCCCCAGCAAAGGCAATTTTGCTCACGAAACCATCAAATATTTGGGTTTCAAAATAGGACGAAGCAAGTTAGGTCCCCACGAGAACAAGATTAAGGCAATCGCCCACATGCCCCTCCCAATTACAAAGAAGCCATTAAGATCGTTCCTAGGATCAGCTTCTCCCTATCAGCGATTTGTTCCGAATTTCGCTGCAATTTTGGCCTCCCTATGCCCCCTTCAGGAAAAGAATTTCCCCGATCGTTTACGTTGGAATGATGTCGCTGTTTCCCATTTTAATCAGCTCAAGAGTAAGTTCATTTCTGCCCCCATTGTAAAGTTGCCCAACCCGGAAAAATCCTTTGGGATTAAGACCGACGTGAGCAACGAGGGCATTGGAGGTGTACTCCTTCAATACGTGGATGACGGAACGAGTCATCCAGTTGCATATGCTAGTCGTCAATTATTACCACGCGAAAAGAGATATGCCACTAGAGAAAAGAAAGCTCTATCAATTATCTGGGTCATAGACAAATTCAAGCTGTACTTGATATGTAAAGAATTTCAAATAGGAACCGACCACCGTCCGTTAGCCTGTATTAGGAATGTGAGACACTCAAACGGCCGCATCATGCGCTGGAGTTTACTCTTGCAAGAGTATCAGTTTAAAATAAATTAGATAAAAGGTTCCGATAACCAGGTCGCTGACGCACTCAGTAGGAATGCGTTACCGAATAGCGTAGAATAATTGTATTCGTAGGATTAGTATCTCCATGTAGGTATATACCGTCTTGTACGACTTAATTTAAGATTCTTTTGTAATATAATTAATTAATGTATATGTCTGAATTTTGTAACGCTCAATGTCTAATTTTTTGTATGTATATATATTTGTTCTTATTAATTTACGTATAAATTATTTTGTCCCGTATGTACTAAGTTTATATCATTTCATTGTTCCATGCCCTTTTTTTTTTCTTTGATTAAGTTGTATTAAAGGTTATTTTCCCCTGTAATCTAAAGATCAAAATAATCATATGTATTGAGGTAATACTAGTTAGGTGCAGGAAGGTACGGTTGGTACAAGAAAACAAGTTCCCCACAACGGAGCTCTATCGTTGTCCCTTCTCTCTTTTTTTTTCGAAGTGACAACTTCCCCTGGAATGGAGGGGTGTGATAGAACGAGTTGAAGCTGCGTTTAATTTCAACTCCTATCCCGTATTATTTAAAACCACGATGCTGCCCACGTGCATCTTCGATTCGAGGCTTGGAGTCTTATCACAGCTACCGGATGTCAATGTTTAAACAAGGAGGTTATCGTCCCCCCGTTCGCCCCCATACGCCGACCTCGCCAGATTGAGTTAGGCTTATGAGCAGATAAGGCATTGTTCTCCGGCCCGGCTGTGCGTTCCCTCCAAGCTTTCACTCCATTTTCCCCCACGCCAAGGAGATGTCCTGGCTATTTATATGGAAACTTTACCACTAAGATCAGATTGGAGATCCAGATTTTCGTCGCGAAACATCACTACGACCCTCTCTCCCTTTGTGCGCCAAGGGACCTTGACCTCGAGATTCACCATCACTTGTCCAGAAGGAGGACAATATTCCTTGAGTGCCAAAGGTTCGAGCCTTTCCGACGCCAAGTCCCCAAGGCTTCCCCCCCTGTTGTTCAAAGGAGAACAGCATTAGAACAGCCATTGTTCGTTTTGAGCCCTTCGCCAAGAAACGGTTCTCATCCCCCCCCTGTTGTTCAAAGGAGAACAGCATTAGAACAGCCATTGTTCGTTTTGAGCCCTTCGCCAAGAAACGGTTCTCACCCCCCCCCCCCCTGTTGTTCAGAGGAGAACAACATTAGAACAGCCATTGTTCTTGAGCCCGTAGACAAGAGACGGTTCTCATCCTCCCTTTGTTCAGAAGAGAACAACCTAGAACAGCCATTGTTCTTCGAGCCGTTCGTTGAGAAACGGTTCTCCTTCCCAAGACGCCACGTCAGGATCCTTTTATTCCCCCCCCCTTCGGCTGGAACTCGCCAGCGGACCGAAACTCCTTCGCGCCACCTTCCCCTGCACCACTAGTGCAAAAGTTACGTAAGCCAAACGTCACCTTTGAGTATTGATCCCTTTTGTCAATTCTATCCTGTGCTTTAAATGGTTTATCGAACCATCCCATCTCTTTAACTCTATATTTGTTTTACCTTTTTTAAATCCTTTAAATCCTCGGATTAGCCGAGCCCCACGACCCTTTCAATTCTCTGTTTATGTCAATATTTTCCTTCTTGTGTTTGTTGGTAGTTATTATTAATAAAACTCTATTTTATTAATGATAGCAATATTATTATCCTTGAGCTCAGTTCCACTTCTTAAGCATATCGAAGATACATAATATCGGCCGCCAGACAGTAACGCACTCTAAAGATAATTAAGGAAGTTCCCTCAACGAATAGTGATATATGGAATATCGTCGGGAGTCATTCTACGACACTGTGTATTTAGTGTGTCAAATTTCGTTGGTTCATTTTTTTTTTAATTAAAGTTTTAGTTTTATAACAAATTTTTATTCAATCTTCGAAACGCTAAGCAAGGCACTAGGAACCCTCAAAGATTAAAGAAGAAATAATACGATAATAATATTTCAAATATATAGCACTCTTAGAGATAAAACGTAATCCAGGAGTTTTGACGTACGCAAACAACCTATACATACGAACTCCAGCCATCACTGGGTCCTTCCTATACCACGACAAACCAGAATTTCAAGCTGTTATCCATAGAGATCTTTCACAAATCAACAGAGAAGTAGCTAAAACCGATCATGCTAGCAGCAAAGCCAATATTCAAGCTACTGGGGCTCCTTCTACTGGGGATCCTGCTACTGGGGCCAGCAATATGACCAAAAAACACAGAAAAATGTCTATGCGAAACCCAAACATACATGAAAACATACTTATGCAAAGTTATTTTCACAAACGAATCAAACTCATTCTAGATGTGCCGGAGTCGCAAGATAGGGACAAAAAAATGAATGAATGTGCTGGAGGATTGGGTAAGATGCTGGGTTGTCAATGAACGTCAGGTGAATCATTTTACCAAACGACAACAAGTATGAGGAGGCTCGATGACCTGGGCTGCAATTGTTGGAGACAATGATGATGAAGTCGAAGGCAAACTGCAAGTTCCTCGATAAAAACATCCTACCTTAGCTCAAGAGACAGTCAGCGAAGATGAGGAAGTCACTTATCTTCGAGATAATGCTCCTAGTCGTGTCTCCAAGTTCTCAAAGAATTGGTTAGAGTCGAAAAGATATGTAGGAGACTAAAACGTGGACCTGCATCCCAACGGTTGCAGCCGAAATCCAATAGAAAACTTGCCCAGCATCCAGAAGAGACGTTTTCGAGGATGGCAGACAATTTTGACCGAAATCCAATAGAAAACTTGCCCAACCTCCTGAAGAGAGACTTTTCCGAGCATGGCAGACAATTTGCAAGTAAAACTGACCTTTAGGAAGCCATCACAGATGTCGCAAAGGATGTTTGAGATGATTGCATGGAAAAAGCTTTGACTTAATCAGTTATTAAGAAGGGTCCCTTTTGCACTAGCTCTTTCATCGCTCGTCTTGAGAATTATGTTTATTTAATTTCCTTTTTCAATTACTTCATTTAAGTCGTTTAAACTTGTTATAATTTGTTATTATATGATTTGCTTCTATATTTAGGTGGAAACTATCCATATTTTTAATCGCCTGCACGCCGGTCGGATGGTAACCATTTTACTTTTCACTGAATTTTTTTGGCAATAACATCTTAACTATTCGGCAGAATCTAACGGAATTTGAAACCCTCATGTTGTTTTGCATTCTCTTTCGAATGGTATAATTGGCAAGGTCCTCTCAAGGTTAGTCAGGAAATTGTTCAAAGTTCTGACGGTCATAAGTTAGAATAATTGAGAGCACGCGACTTAGTTTTTCAGATGTCAGCTGCAGCATAGTTGCCCACGCTATACCCGGGCAAGCCCTTCAGCGATTCCATCCTACCACCTTCTGTTAGGTCCTCTTCTGTGTTTCTTGATGTAGTAAAGTGCCCAGTTTAGGATTAGTGCTGTCCATCTGTAGTTTCTTCTATTGATCTCGAGATCAAAGTTCCCTCGAACTCTTCTTCTTTCTAACGTATGTCGATGTATTCTCCTAAGTCTTTCACCATTTGTCAACCAATTTCCACCAATCGCTTTGCTAAACCTAAACTTCTCCAGCTTAAACCAATTGCTACGTGTTCTATCCTGTTCAAGAAAAAGAACCCTACCTTTGCCCCGTCTATTATACCCTTTTACACACTTGAAGACTTCAATCGAGTCCCTTCAAACACTTCTCCTTTCAAATGTACGAAGGTTTAGTCTCTTAAACCTTTCACCATAAGGTAAGCTTCTCAACCCAGGAATCATCTTAGCCACCCTTCTTTACTCCTCAACCCAGGAATCATTTTAGTCATCCTTATTTGCACAGACTCGAGCAAACCAATATCCATCCTATGATATGGTGGCCAAAATTGCACCACATAGTCAAGATGAGGCCAAACCCAATAACC
Source organism: Ceratothoa steindachneri (assembly GCA_963969495.1). Classification (NCBI taxonomy): domain Eukaryota; kingdom Metazoa; phylum Arthropoda; class Malacostraca; order Isopoda; family Cymothoidae; genus Ceratothoa; species Ceratothoa steindachneri. The sequence goes on from OZ018322.1 coordinate 93,004,794, forward strand.
CTAAGCATTTAAGCACTGAACAACTTCAGTCATGAAGACATCCTTTGTAGGGAAAGGGGAAAAAGGGTACCTCTAACGAGAGCGAAATGAAGCTCTAAATCGACATAAACAGATATATTTAGTGGCCAGTTAACCAAAAATGGAATATAGCAAAAAATCGATTTCTCCACAATGGATTCCAAAATAGAAAATTCAATGCCAAGAAGCTAAAACTTAAATTTTACCGAGAACTATATTAGTGACGTGAGGCCGATTGGGTTCACGAACCTCATCCCTCAGCAATCAAGGTCGTAGAAAGGAACAAATGTACTCAAGATTACGAACCCCTTTTAATAGGGATAGTGTACAGCCGTCCATCTAATCACGTGGAGGAGCAGTCAGAGTAATTCAGCCAGAGAAAAAGAGCTCGATCTTAAATGGAATTCGTTCCGAGGAAAGAGGCGATCCATTCTCGAGGTACCCAGAACGCATTAAATAAGGAACAGGAACTCAGCGAGGAGTGAACTGTACAGCGTGAAATAAACTCCGTAATAAATGGGTGTCCCTCCTGAAACTGAGGAACTCCAAGTCAGATCTAAGACAGTGGATTGGCAGTATCATTCCCAGATGACATTCTCAACAATCCCACATTTTCCCAAATCTGGCGAAAAGAAAATACTATTTTTCACCGCTTCGGTTTAAAGGACGATCGGATTAAAATTACACTGACCAGAAAAGGCCATTGCGACGCAGGTCATGTTTATTCGGTATCATCTTTATCATATTTTTCGACGAGCTGGTCAAGATGTCAGCCTCCACGAAATTCAATATCCCGAACCCTCTATCAAGTGTCTCGCTGAACAATGTGTGAACTGCTCCGGCTTTCTTCCTTCCCTACAAAAGTGTCGTCTGACCTCTTTTACATATCTCTCACACACACACACACACGAGATAAAGGGTAAGTGTGTGTGATACAGTGGCAAAGTGATATAGACCATGGTAGAAACGGACACGGAGATAGACAAATATATAACCTAAGAGGAGATAAAGTCACAAACAGACAGAAGAGGAAAGGGGCCTTCAGGTCATTTGATCTTTCTCCCATATAATTAAAAGGATTACCATTTACCCTTGGTTATATCTACATCGCATGCACGTAATATCCCTTCCACGCCATCTCCACCCACAAAATCAAAAAGGAGGTGAAGCCAGACAGAGTTTAAGAGATAACAAAAATGTTCGAACGAGAACGTGGCATTGAACCATTATATTTTGTGTGTGTAAGAGAATTCTGCGTATGCGTGCACACGAGTATTTACATATGCTAAGGCGTGATTCAGTGATGTAGACACAATTTAGTAACCTCCTTTGTATTACCCATATAATTAAATGGCTCGGATCAGTTACATTTAAGAATTTGGTGTTTGGAAGATAAAGAGGATGATTTAAATGTCGGCATCAATTTTAACGTAAAAGGAAGTAGTGTAATCGGTGTAAGACATGTGTATCGGCAACTTTTTCAGGAAAAAGTTGGAAACAAACAACATCAATGCCTCCCTTGACTCTTCCTGTGGAAAATAGAAACTTCTGGAAAAGTTTCCTTCAAAACAACTAGAAAAGGCAAAAAGAGAAGCTAATACTATCTTACTGAAAAGGCAAAACCAAGAGATTTAACCCCTTAACGTCATATTTCGCTGTTAGTATAGTTTATCTAGACGTGGCAAAGAATGGAGATACAGAAAAAGAAAATAAATAGCAAGAAGAGATATCAAAACGAAACAAATTGAGGTAAAAGTCCTGAAAAGAATATGCTGAAGCCGAGGAGACAATAAGAAGGGAGAGGTTCGTACAACTAGGACAATTACATTTTATAATACACCCTAACGTACACATCTGAAACCCAGTATGGAGGCTGTGGAAACTGAATGTTTAGATGCGAGAAGTCCAGGTATGTGGGCACGCGAAGAACTGTGATGGGAGGTAAAGCGCCACAAGACAATTCCATAAACTAACATTTGCCAACACCAACTTTATTGTCTAAGTTTTTTAGCTGATTTGGCGCCATTTTGATGCGCTGAATCCCGAAATCACATTCTTTTTGCTCTATCAGGTTAACCTTTTTATTTGTCGCCACATGATGTTTTTTATGGGTTTTTTTTACATGTACGAGTATTTTCTATTTATATGATGCAAAAATCTCTATTTTTTAAACCTAAATAAACGAATACTGAAGAGTTAACACGTGGCAATTTTTTTTAATAACTGGAATTTTTCTTTTGCAGCTGAATGAAAAGGATTCAGCCAGAAGATCTAGCAAAAATAAAGCCCGATGTATTATGTTACATTTGCCGCGACTACACCGTTGTTCCTAACAGGAATCCAGTCACAAGTTTCATAACGAAATGCTAAATATTTAAAAGGAAATTGATGGAAAAGAAATAAGAATATATCCACCAGAAACTTCAACACGTTTACAACATGACCGACATAAGGCAGACTGAGACTAAACCTCCAGATTCACAGAATGAGGGGTTTCTGGGAGAATCCTGTGAAGTCGGCGGAGTTTGTCGAGCATACAGGCCCAAGGGGTAGGCCTTAGCATGGAGTTGTTTAAGTAAGAAGAATAAAACTAAAAGGATGTAAATTAAGAATATTGGATTACTAAAAACCTAAACTACTTAGGAAGTGTGTATCATCCAGACCAAAAGTGTGTTCCGCGCAAGAATGGAACGCTCAGTGGAAACAGGACATTGAAGAGTTCCTTGCCACTGGAGCTAAAGTCCCGTCGGCGGCCTTCAGCGACCGCGTGACCTGCCTGGAATGTTGGCAGAGCAGGATATCAACTGTATAATATATAAAAAAAAAACAGTCGCTAAGGATTCTTCCACGGACACAGCATTCAAGATTTTGGTATCGCCTTCCTGGAGAACAGGAGAGGAGTAAAGAGTGAATCATTTTGGAACACTTCCACACCTCGGCAAGAGTAATCTTACCATTTAGTGAAGATACGTATACCTGCTAAGGAGAGCGGTGAAAGTGTTCAAAATGAAATGGATTCAGGTCTTCACGAAATTCACACAGGTTGAATTCGTGCGGATGGCGTTTATATGCGTAACGCTTCTCTCTAAAGACTTTCACACGCATCCTACCACCAAGGAAGCAGTCAGCATGCAAAATGGGTAGATGTTCGAGAGTAAAAGCCAGCTCCGAGGCGATGAGGGTGCTGGAAACCCAACCACTTCATTTAGTGACCAAGCACTACAGAGATGTCTTTTGAGCGGCGGTGGCCAGGCGAAAGAGATTTGAATGAGAAAGTGATCGCTGTCATGGGGGTCATCGACTACCTCCCATTCAAATTCCTTTCGTGCGTTAATAGAGCATAGAAGCACACCAAATTTTAGCTTATCGATCATTCCTCTAGGACTCGGCTCATGTAACTGACCATGTAGTTTCCCTTGCACCCCTTCAGCTTTGGGCATGTGCGAGATAGCGAAATCTTCCTTATTGTTATTGCCCTTTCAAAGTTAGGCTTAGATTTACACAGGCCTTGCTTCACTGCCACCCTTTGGGGCTTTGCCTCCTGAGAGTCAAAATACTCGATGGAGGGGCGTGATCGTTTCGTATTCCTCGAATCGGTCACGTGACGGAGAGAGGGGACCCCATTATTGGCCTAAGCAAGGATCGCGTCGCGCTGACTCCGAGTGACGTTCTGAGGAAGTATAACCTGCAGAAAGGTACCCGAATAGTACTGGGGTTACAGCGCTCATAAACCTAGAAGGATCAAGAGCAGTTTCTTTTCTTGTCTGAGAGGCGTAAGATGTGCCGTATCGCGCAGACCGCTACACGGCTCTCTCCTTAGCCCCTCGATCCAAAATTCGGTCCACAACCTAGATGGCCACGAACTCTTCTTCGGACATATTCAATCGCAATGTTTAGAGGAACCACAATTTACTAACTTCGCAAAGCACGAGACAGATTAATCGTGCACGGTCTCAAAAGAATTGAAACAATTTAAGGTTGACCTTTCTCTGTGCGTCGATATGCTTTGTTTGTATGGCGGAATCGGTGAAAATGATAACACTTTAGCGGGAGCGATACCAGCCAGCGTGCACCGACTCAGGAAACTTGTTTATGTCAGTCATACTTGACCAAAAGATTGTCGGGGTTGATCCCAGGTCATTTTTGAGACTATCGGAGGTATTGGGGCCGGGAGGGCGTGCCGCTCCTCCAGATTCTAGTGGATCAGTGGCTTTACCATGCTAAACCATCCCCTCCCTTGCGGGGGAAGAACAAGGACGAAATGGAAGTGGGGGAACCTCGCAGATAACAGACTCTTACAACAAATTTCAACAACTCATTTTTACCTAAAAAAAAGCGTATAATATAATCCAACGAGAACTTCTTCCCTAGGTGTTTGAAATTCGTAAAGTTAAGGCAAGTGACTATATGAATGTACATATCTGAGATAGGCAAAATAAAAATAATATTTGGACCACTAGATCTTCTGACGAGTTGGGAACCTCTCCTGGAAAACGGGTCTTCATGTGTGACTTGGCCTATCCTATAAAATATACAAGGCTAAGAAAATGATATATGTACAAGCGTACTGCACAGTCTGGTGTACGTACTGCAAATACAACCAATGCTTTCTTAATCCGGTCTACCTCAGACCATCAAATAAACCACTAAATAAATTGAACGAAGCGAAATTTGTCGACCGCTCTAAACACACTACCTACAAGCAAGTACTCAAATACACCCTAATTATCTCCCTTCAACCTTTGATCTATCTTCGGGAAATTATAAGTTTAATGATACCATAAACCATGTTAAGGTGGTTGTCATGAGATGATTTAAAAGATGTGTGAGGGGAGATATGATTGAGCTTTTTAAAATCTGCTCTGGGATGGATAAGTTGGATTTTAGCAAGTTAGTGAGTTGGAAGGTAGTAATAGGACTAGGGGTCACCACTTAAAAATTAAAAAACAGAGGTGCAGGTTGGATGTTAGAAATATTTTTTCACCAATAGAGTGGTAGATTACTGGAATAGTTTGCCATCTGAGACGGTAGACAGTCCAAACTTGAGGGTTAACTTTTAGGGGTATTCTGGACTCATTCCTGTGGATCCAGTTTTTTATTATTGTATATTAAGATTGATTTGGATTTTGACGAGTCTTGATAATGATGCTCTTTGTTTTTTACACATTCCTGTGTATGGTTCTAATTGTATATTATAGATGCATGATCGGACACTGTGAGAGTATGGAACGTACATACTCACATGCCGCCAGACAATCGTGGGAACGAAAGAAATTTGTCGTTTGAGTTGACCTTCGTCTCCTCTCTCTCTCCCCCCACCCTTCCCCCAACTGGCGACAGGAAGTCGGACGAAAGAACGCCTATCTCACAAAGAAGCTTAAATCTTATTTGCTTTCTTTATGATAGCATGGAGATTGTCCAGAAGGCGCTGCGATAAGCGAATTGTCGTGAATGGGATCTCTCTCTTGATTTCCCACAATCCGCTATATAAATAACATCGCCGTTTACCCCTCTAGAGCAGTGTCCCAAATCTACTCGCGTAATCCTCACGTTGAACGAGAGTCGTTGCCGTAACGTATCGACTACCAACGCGCCGTCGAGTCAACTTGGTCGCTGTCTCAAAGTGTTCCTGGAAGTAAATCCCACCCCGCAGAGTCTGTGACTAGAAGAGTATGCTCTGTTGTTCAACGTAACTTGAGTAAGAAAAGGAACATCCAAATAGTTACTGGAAGTTACTATTTGTTAGTGTCACATCCAGTTAGGAGTGAACTAACCTGAACTGCAGCCAGCAGCCTCGAACCCGTCGTCTTATCCCTCCTCTCCCCGAGAACTCATGTTAACGCCACCCGAACCACCCCGTCTGGACCCAAGTAGTCGTCTCTCCAATCCATCACAATTAATGGTAATCTGTAAGCCCAGTGTCCCTCTATTCTTAAATTACCTAGTTAATTAACCGTGATTGATACTCCCATTAAGTCATTATAAATCTAGACGCTTAACGTCAGTGTTTAATATTTAATCCTTAATTTTGCCTGTTAACTATTGCTAATTATTATATTTGTGTAAAGTAAAGTTTATTTTGAGTACGTGTGTTTATTTGTGGCTCTTCCCTTTTTGACGTACCCTTGGCAAGACTTTAATTAAGCATCCCTTCGGCTAATTAGTTCAACCTGTATTTTGCACTCTTAGAATTCAACAATCACAAACCTCCTCCCAGTAACAAGTGGGACTTTTATAGTGAGAATCCTGGCTACGGCACAACACGCCTCTAACCAGCTTTCGCACGTTCAGTAGGAATTAAAGCCTACCTATATATATATATATATATATATATATATATATATATATATATATATATATATATATGATCGTAGGATTGAGGCATAGGGTCAATACCACCGACTTAAACAAAAGCGGTGTGTCCAGATCAAGGACTAGAATAATTATTGGACCAGACTATGAGCAATTCTACGACAGACACAATCCTATGGATGCATTTTGTGGGTGAGTTTTGACAGATGCGGATGACCTTTGATAGGCCCTTGTGGCTTTTGTCATCAGTGAAATTATGCTATGTTATGTAATGTTATAAAAAGCTTTTTCTGAGATTCAATGTCAAATTGATGCTACAGACTCATTTACTGTCCATCTATGCTGTCAACTACATGTATGTCATTATATGTACGAAGATTGTGCCCGATTTAAGTAGCTTTCGCCTTCCATCATATTTTATTTTTTAATTTCAAGCCTCGCCACGGAAAGTCCTGTAACTAAAAGAAATATCCATTAGAAAAAAAAATGATATTACGAGTACTTTGTGAACTTCACAAGACGTGTGGAATTTATAGGCTCTCCCTAGGAAGAAATTTCATAAAAGGGCTAGGTAGGCTTATGTGGATAGCAAAAATTGGGGATGTTTTTTGTTCTAATATACCAATAGAATAAGCTTGATGGGTATCCCCAGTTATCGTGGGTCATGTTCAACACATCAAGCGAGATAAAAAACCTTTAATTCGGATATGTTAGGTGGTACCTAACATAACCGACGGAGTTGTGGTCTCTTTTCTAATACAAAAAATCTTTAAAAAATAGAGAACATGATGGTGTACGCAGAAGACTAGGCTTTGAACATAGAGGTTTTTAAGAGAACGAACCTAAAATCCTCCAAGGGTTATGGCCTAACATCTACTAGTAAATATAGAGAAATAGATTTTCTAAAGTGACATCAAAACTACTTTAAACACAAACAAAGCCGACGCTAGTAAATTACATTGTGCATTATATGACTCATATGATATTGTTTTACCCTAATTACAAGGGTCCAGAACTATTTATAAACTTTTCGTGTGTAACTCAAGACCAAAACCATCTATAACCTATTAATTTCCACGATGAAAAGAACAACGAAGGATTAAGAATATACCCAAGAGTGGTTAGCCTTGGGAGGCGAGAAGAGACCAAACAAAGACCAGCTTCAGCGCACCCGCCTTCTAAGAACCACTGGCCACCAAATGGGTACCATATATCGCGTGATAATCACCTTTCTACTAATTGCGTGAGTCAAGTACTACTAACAACTCGTTTAAAGTACTTGCAACCACACAAATATCTACACGCGAGTAAAGTATTAAACCCTCCCATAAACCGAGGAGGTGGGAAGTAAGCTCTATTTTTGTAAAACTTTTTAACTCTAGCAATGGTTCAAAACTAATTCAAATAAATCGTTCCTGCACCCTGCCTTATTTTTTATACATTTATTCTTTTAGTTTGTATGTACCTAATTATGGTTCCAAACTTCCCTCTCCTTTATTCTTTTTATATTTGTTTGTATAGGCATAAAGCGAATACTAACGAGGCTAGATCCAGCAGAGAGTTTGTAAGTAGAAGTCTGTAAAGAAAATGGTTAAAATGGGAGAAGTGAAAATGTAGATATATAGCTTCTAGCCCAACAAAAGAAGGGCAATAAGGTGCAGGCGTGGTAAACAAAACACCCGAAATGGAGCCAAGAGGGAGTCCCCTCTCTCGGCTCCAAGATATGAGTGGTTTGAAGCGGCTCGGGAACTAGCCTGCAATTTAGCCACCAAGCAAATATGATAGGTGAGAAGAGACCCTGATTTTCTACCTTAGCAGGTATTATGCCAAGACATGCCAAGACTTGCCAAGAAAATACCACAAAATAGAATTGAGAGGAAACTGTAAGACCCGACCCTACTTCTCAACTTTAGCAAGTATTTTGCCAAGACTTGCTAATTAAATACCTCGAAATGGACTCGAGAGGCAAATGTAAGACCTTGCCTTTCTACTTTAGCAAGTATTAGGCCAATACTTTCTGGATAAGGAGAAAATTAAATAGTTTTAATTCTAAATCTCTTTCTATTCTAGCATAGATAAATAAAGGAATGAATGTTCCTTCCAAATTCCACCGAGACCAAAGGATTATCTAGAATAGCTATAAAGTGTCTCTAGAAATTATATGTAAATATTGAAAATAGCCCAACCCAGTTTAAAAGAGTTGTATTTTTGTGTAATGCTTCTTCATGGAGTTAAGACAATTGTGAGCAGAAAATTTAATGCGGATATATGGAATTTAAATGTTATATCAGTGAAAAATACAGATAATTATTGTTGGATTGACTATTTTACCTTTATGAGATAATTTGCAGTTTTTTAAGTAATAGAATACATATTTTCAACCTAATCAAATCATATAATAACAAATTATAACAAGTTTAAACGACTTAAATGAAGTAATTGAAAAAGGAAATTAAATAAACATAATTCTAAAGACGAGCGATGAAAGAGCTAGTGCAAAAGGGACCCTTCTTAATAACTGATTAAGTCAAAGCTTTTTCCATGCAATCATCTCAAACATCCTTTGCGACATCTGTGATGGCTTCCCAAAGGTCAGTTTTACTTGCAAATTGTCTGCCATGCTCGGAAAAGTCTCTCTTTAGGAGGTTGGGCAAGTTTTCTATTGGATTTCGGTCAAAATTGTCTGCCATCCTCGAAAACGTCTCTTCTGGATGCTGGGCAAGTTTTCTATTGGATTTCGGCTGCAACCGTTGGGATGCAGGTCCACGTTTTAGTCTCCTACATATCTTTTCGACTCTAACCAATTCTTTGAGAACTTGGAGACACGACTAGGAGCATTATCTCGAAGATAAGTGACTTCCTCATCTTCGCTGACTGTCTCTTGAGCTAAGGTAGGATGTTTTTATCGAGGAACTTGCAGTTTGCCTTTGACTTCATCATCCACTTTGAAAGGTCCTACTAGCTTGTCTCCAACAATTGCAGACCAGATCATCGAGCCTCCTATAACTTTTCGCTTGGTGAACTGCTTTTCCTGACGTTCAGCGACAACCTAGCATCTTTCTCAACCATCTGGCCTATCCATGGTGACTCGATTCTTCAGTGAAGATAACTTTGCTAAAGTCAGTTTCTGTGCATGTCTAGACCAACAACAGACGCATTTCTGTGGTGTTATTTTTGGTTAGGAACAGCTATTTTACTCTTATTCTTTAAGGTAGAAAATTTCCTCAGGGCCTTATACTTTATGTCACTCATGATTGAAGAACTCACAGTGAAGCGAATATTGGTTTTGTCTCTGGCATGACATTTAATAACTACTTCTCTTTTGATTTGAGAAAGATTTCGGGTGGTAGTGCTCAAAATTTTGGAAGAGTCTATTTATTTCTTGGCGAAATGATATTCTCTTAATTTTCTTCACATTGCAATTTCACCTAAAATTATTATTCTAAATTTGCAAAGAAGAGTTTATTTTACCTAATTCCTTGTTTTGGGGGTTTGGGGCGGCTTTTCGGTCATATTCCTAACGGTAGCAAATTTCCTGAGAGCCTTAACCTTGTTTCACTCGAGAAAGGATCCCCAGTAGCTTTCAAAAATGCATCTTCTTTCGGGCATCAAGATTGTTTTCCATTTCTCTTTCCAAACCTTAAGTCCACCCGGCAATTAATCAAACCAAATGTGTCTTAATGTCACTAGAAACAGTGTTTCCATTAGCCTGGTCGTAGCCTGTGCATTACAGGTACACCTTAGTGGATGGATCACGAATCATGGGGTTTCTTAATCTGTAAGTCAAACTAATTATTTTATGTGAGGGGTGGGGGTGATGTCAATATCTTATATAAGCAAGATCAAAATCCCGTGAAGTAATAGTCAAGATTTGTATTGCAATATAATACAAACCAGGCCAAGCTCTCGTGATGTACAAACATGTTATTTAAAAGGGTCAAGATCATGTTATGTAAAACAGGTCAAGATCCCCCGATATAAAAAAATAGCCCAGATTCAGTGATGTAAAAAGATCAAACCTGTGATGTTAAACAGTCATAACCCTTTGATGTAAAAAAAAAGGACAAGACTCCTTGAATGTAAAAGGTCAAGATTTCGTGAATAAAAAAAACAAAACCAAGTCATTTAAAAACGTGATTTAATAAAAGCTTGAAACCCAGTGACTTAAAAGCTCAATATGGTAACCCACTTGAAAAAGTCAATCTCCCGTGATGTCAACATATGTCAAGATCTATAGCTTAAAAAGGTCACCTTCCGTGATGTTAAAAAAGCCAAAACCAATTAATTAAAAAGATGAATCCCTAATGATGCCAATAATGGTCAACCTCTCGTCATGTCAACAAATGTCAAGATCCATGCCATAAAATGGTCATCCTCCCAGGATGTCAAGAGAGGTCAAGTCTCGTGACATACAATTTTCAAGACACACAAAAAAGCTAACATCCCGTGACTTAAAGAAATCGACCTATCACTTATAAAGGCCCCCAAAATAGAAACATCCCGTGACTTAAAAAGGTCAACCTATGACATAATGGCCAACATCCCGTGACTTAAAGAAATCGACCTATCACTTATAAAGGCCCCGAAAATAGATAACATTCCGTAAGTTAAAAATGTCAACCTATAACATAAAGGCCAACATCCCGTGACTTAAAAAGGTCGATCTATCACTTATAAAAGCCAACACTTCCTGATTAAAAATTTCAAGACTCATTTAAAAAAGGCTAACGTCCCGTGACTTACAAAGATGGACCTAAAACTTATAAAAACTAACAACCCGTCACTTAAAAATTCAAGAGTCATTTAAAAAAATATATAACCACGTAAATGAAAAAAGTCGACCTATAACTTATAAGGACCAACATCCCGTGAGTTAAAAAAGTCGACCTATCACTTATAAACGCCAACATCCCTTGACTTAGAAAGGTCGACCTATTACTTAAAAAGCCCAACATCCCGTTACTTACAAATTTCAAGCCCCATTTAAAAATAACAACAAACTAACATCCCATCACTTAAAAAGGTCAAGCAAGACCTATCACTTAAAAAGACCAATCTCCCGTGATGTTAAAACCCCCCCGCGATTTAAATCAATCTAGAAGACTCCCCCCTCTCTGAGGATGTGGCCCCGAATTACTCACATCGGCCTTCTTCCTGACGCGGCCCCTCTTCTTCTCGATGCGGCTGCCTTCGAGGGTGTTCGCGCGCCGCCGGGTCGACTTGCCGGGCTTCGCGTCGGGGTTCAGGACCCACCACGAAGACTTGCCGGTGCCTTCGTTCTGCATCCTCATGAAACGGTTGTGGAGTGACAGGTTGTGTCGGATGGAATTCTGCCGGAGGAGGAAGAACGGCCCATCAGATTCCCGGGGGAGATAAACCAACGAGGGAAAGGGGGAGGAGAGATAAACCAACGAGGAAAGAGGGAAAACTCATTAACCATAAAAAGGGAGGGGAGATTAACCAACGAGGGAAAATTCATTAACCATAAAAGGGGGAGGAGAGATAAACCAACGAGGGAAAGGGGTAAAACTCATTAACCATAAAAGGGGGAGGGCAATGAATGAATAATGCCGAAAATAAATGCTGCAAAGCCCAAATGGACTAGCCCGCAGCCAAATTCAAGGACGGGTAATTTGCATGAGTGTTCTCAATAAAAATAGAGACATCTGGAGAATATACAAAAATATAGCTATGAAATTAAGATCAATAGAATGGAAGTACAAGAATTTAAAACCATTAAGGGGTGTAAGAGGATATAAAAATAAACTATTGTGAACTCGACAAAGGATAAAAACCTAGACTATAGATGGATCAACAATAGATACAAGAACAGAGAATATAAAATCATGAAACAATATATTAAATTTTGGCTAAAAGATTAGATTCTTCTAAAAATTAAAAAAATCTATTCACACTAAAAGAGACATGAGTCTCAGATAAGATGCCCCGCAGTACCTTTTGGGGGGCCATCTGCCCAGTAATGAAAGGGAAGACCCTCCTCCCAAGATTTCTCAAAAGGGGACACTCGGCAAAGATGTGAAGGATGGAGAGCTGCACCCCGCATAGGATGCACAAAGGTGGGGGCTGCCCATTCATTAGGTGCCCATGAATGAGGCGGCAATGGCCTATCCTCAGCCGGCACAAAATAACTTTCAGTCTACGTGGTCTCATGGTACGTGGCCATGGGAGGACTGAAGGTTTTATGGGATGGAGCTTGGTGAGGAAGCTCATCCCACATCTTCTGCCATAATCCGACTACATATTCGGTGATGAGGGGATAGACATCACGAAGTGGGTCTGGGGCTAATGGGGGGTTTTTCCCAATGATGCCGCATTCTTGGCCGCAACATCCGCCCTTTCATTACCTGGGATGCCCACGTGACTGGGCACCAAGCAAAAAGAAATCTTATGAATAGGAGAAAGATAAAAAAGCCACCGCTGGATCTTGGAAACCAGCGGATGGCTAGAACCAAAAGCACTCAGTGCCTCCAGAGAAGTAAGGGAGTCAGAGAAAATCGTAAGACAACCAGATGGCATAGGAGCAATAACAAAGAGTGCAGCAAGAATGGCAACAAGTTCTGCTGTGAAAACAGAAGCTGTACTTGATAGGCGAACCAATGCTATCCGAGATGGGAAGACAGCAACAGCTCCAATTCCGTCCGATGACTTGGACCCGTCGGTGAACACAAAGGTGCTAGGCTGATGGTGGAAGGAGTGTTGATCATACATGGTTCTCAAAGCTACAGGCAAGAACTGACCCTTGGGCCTACCAGTAAGCCCCTTGCATACCACTACAGGTGGTATGAGCCATGGGGGAATCTTTGGTATTGAAAACGGAATAACAGAAAACTCCCTTAGTCGTCCTGTGTGCTCGGCCATGCGCAGAGCAAAGGGCGAGCCAGGGATGGAAATCTATGATATGAGGCCACTGTTCTCAAATTGAATGTGCACTCATATACTGGCGACCATGGTAATTGCTCAAGTCTTAAAATATATTTGAGGTTAGACTTGAAGCTGTGAAAAGGAAGAGGAAGAGACCCGTTCTCTGCATAGAGACTTCACACATGGGAGGACTTGAAGGCTCCAGAAGCCAGGCGCACACCCTGGTTACGCACAATATTTAATTTTTCAAGAATGGACGGCGAGGCAGAGGAGTACACCTGTGACCCATAGTCCAGCTTTGATTGGACCAATGCTGAATACAGAAGCCACAGGGTGCGTCGATCACTTCACCAAGAAGTGTGTGACAGTAATTTCATTATGTCCATTCTCTTCAGAAAAGACCTTTTCAAAGCGTCCAAATGAGGCCTCCAAGAAATGGGGCTCAAAGGTGACAGGGACAACATAGTGTGACAAATGGGGAGGGTCCCATGTCACCGATCTATGATTGTAAAAGTGGACAGCCTTGGTCTTTACTGCGGAAAAGCGGAAACCCTTGGAAGAAGCATTATCAGCTACGGTATTTATAACCCGCTTTAGCTTACGGATGACAAATGGAAGTCTAGGCGATGAACAGATAAGCGCTAAGTCATCCACATAGAGAGTTGAGGAAATCTCAGCTGGGAGATTTGCGATAATGCTATTGATGGCCACAGAGAAGCAGGCGACACTGAGGACACTTCCCTGTGGCACACCCTCAACTTGCTCTACGGGCTCAGATAGGGTATTTCCAACTTTTACATGTAGCGTGCGCCCCATGAGGAATTGAAGACAAACCTGGGGAGAAAGCCCCGCAGGTCCCAATCATGGAGTTGTTTAAGGATACCACGCCTCCAAGTATTATATGCTTTCTCAATATCAAAGAAAACTGCAACAGAATGCTGCCTCTTTGAAAAAGCATATCTTATATAACACTCCATTCTAACAAGCAGGTCGATGGTACTCTGTTTTTTCTGAACCCTGATTGAGAGGGAGATATAAGATGGTTTGTCTCCAAAAACCAGACGAGTCTTGTATGAATTTATCATCCTCCCAAACAATTTACATGGACAACTAACAGATGATGTTGACACACCTGGTGGTATTGGTTGGGATGGTAGAGGCTATGGTGGTGGCGAGGACATCGGCAAAAGTTGTGAATTCGATGCTGATAGAGAAAGATGTGGAGTCAGTTTTTGAGAGTCCTCCTCAGATGATGGGGTAACTTCCACAACAGCTGGCTCCTAGGAAGGAGCAAAGGTTGGTTCTTTCTCATTCAGGGATCGAAGGAATTCCAAAGCGGTATCAACAAGGAGGAAAGGTGGAGTGATAACTGACTTTGGATCTGAAGAAGAGCTTGGTCCTTTAGGGGCAGGGTGAATGTCCAGAGGTGGAATGGATACCACCTGAGGACCAACACGATAAGCATCCACATGTTCTGGAGCGGTAGCAAGGTGCTTAACCACCCTTGGGGAACCGGGAGAGGATGGAAGATTCCTCTTCTTGTTGGTAGCCTCAGAAGCACTGTTAGGTGCTGACCAAGAGTATTCATCACTAGGAGAAGTACGTTTAGGACGGGGAGGACTTTTTACCTGGTCAGGCACAGGAGAACCAGTAGGAGGTCTCTGGCTTCTCCCTTTCTTTGGCCCGGTAGAATGCAGAGCATCAGAAAAGCTCACACCAGGTTGGACATGCATCTCCTTTACTCTTCTTCTGGCCTCTTTAAAACTGACCCTGTTCTTGTTTCTAATGGCAATGACTTCTCTCTCATAGAGAAAGAAAGTGCATTGCTGTGATGTTGCAGGGTGTTCTCCACCATAGTTAGGGCAGCACGGCTGTTGAGAACAGGGCCTCCGTGATAATCTGATCCACAATTCACACACAACCTTGCCTGTTTACAAAACTTGCTTACATGGTCAAAGCGTTGGCAATAGAAGCATCGTCGTGGGTTTTCAACGTAAGGCTTGACTGGGATGTTAAGATAGCCAGCCTTAACGTATTTGGGCGGTTCCAATCTGTTGAAGGTCAGGATTATGGTGGCGGTAGGTAACCTAGGGCCATTCACAAAGCTGGAAATGCAGTGGGCACTTACAACCTTCTGATTGGTAAGTTTTGATACCAGTTTGTCAACATCATAATATATTAACTCTCCTGGTCGGATGACACCTTTACTGGTGTTAAATGTCGGGTGCGAAGCAGAGGACATGTCTACAGAAGCTAAAGACTGTAGGGTCTTAATCCGCTGATGCTGCTCGCTTGATTTTGCCTCAAATATCAATGCGCTATCATTACATGGCCACATTCCTCAACAAAATCCTCGTAGATGTCGAAGATTTCAGCCTTAATAAGAGGACTATCGTTCGCTTTCAAGACTAAAAATCAGTCGTAATCCAACTCCGAGTCGACTTCTGACCCTAAAAGATCAAAGCGTCTACCGTGCGGTCTCTGTGAGTTATGTTTGTTAAATTTACCCATATAAGTATATATATTTTATTTTGGGCTGCCCCTGGAGCCGAGGGCATGCACCAAATCGTCATCATGAGTCCAAAGAGCGCCCATACAGCCAAGACGGGGTAACCCGCCCCCCGACTCCCACTGTCGTTTTAAAAACAGCGGAGCCGCATAACGGAGATTCTCTGGACTGCGGTGCAAAGACCTTCCAGACACAAAATGTGACGACCCGGGAAACCGAACCTCCTCTAAGGCACGGTCCTGCAGACGATGGCCCCCAGTGGGCGCATCCGTCGACCCGTACAGAGGCAGAAGTAAGGAAAGAAGGAGAAGAGGCTAAGCTGTGTCCGGATGGGGCGCTGAGTCCCGTCAGCACGGCGGCCAGGAAGGCAAATCACTGCGCCCCTTACGGGGAAGGGGGAGGCAAGATAAACCAACGAAAGGGAGAAAAGGGGGAAACTCACTAACCATAAAAGGGAAAGGGGAGATAAACCTACGAAGGAAAAGGAGTGGGTCTCTCCAGTGGTGGGGGGATTCACTAACAATAAAAAGGGGGAGATCTCGTAATCCAATCGGGGGCAACAATAAAAGGAGGGGCGGTAAATAAGCGAAACAAGGAATCAAGGAGGAGAAGAGTCCAGTTATTATTATTAATATTGTTATTATTATTATAATTATTATTATCATTATTATTATTATGATCATCATTTATTGAAAACTAAGTAAAAACCAACGGGTTAATACGGGGTAATGGCCGCCGAGCGGGTTTTTAAAAAAGGTTCGCAAAGGGGTTAAGTTAGGGGAGTGAATAGCCCGATTAGTCTAAAGGGGCGCAATTCTCCAAATCTTGCCCGAGGTTCCAAATTAAGGCAGACACCCGTAAGAGCATTGGGGCATGGAGGGAGCGCAACAATTTAGATGTCAGCTGCAGTATGTATGCCCATCGTAGGCATAATACCCCCGTTCGGGGGGAAGGGCACCAGTGTTCAACCACACAATTTCGGAACCCTTCTAGTAGGGTTTTCTTAGCCTCGAGATCGCGACCCAAAGTTGGGGTTATTTTTGTCTTAGTGGGACCCGAAAAATATTTTTGATTTAAAAAAAACTAGATTTGGGGTGATTTTGATTATTTTTAATTTTAACTTTTTATTTTAGAAATCTTTTGTTTATATTTTAATTTTGGGGCGTTTTTTTAAAATTTGGGGAAGTGTTTTTACCTACGGCGTCGCTTTCTTTTTCAAAAGGAGTAAATTTCAATTGTACCCATTTAGAGCCATGAAATGACCCATATGACCATGGGATATATGGTTATTCACCCTGGAGATTTCGTATCTGCCATCGGATTTGGCGCTGGGCGGTGCCATCTAGTGGCAGAAGCCTCATTTAGCCATTTAAAGGCACTTGTAAGTGATTTGAACCATGGGAAACCATCAATGCAACAACCATTTATCATCTTATCACAAAACACCGCAGGTCATCGGACGGACTTTCCCTCTCGTTTATCCTCTTCCCTCTTGGCTTATTACTTGTTTTTTTGTTATATACTAAAGGTCTATTTAATTTTTCCCCAAAACATGAACAGATAATACGTTCAAAATTCAACAAACTACGGTTATATAAATCCTCAATCCACTCTCAACTTTTTGACTCGGTTAAAATCCTTAAGTGAAGTTAAAACCCTTCAAAACAAAACTACATCTCCTTTTGTAATTCCCCAGCAGGAATTTATTTTTCTAGCCTAATCAGCGATTTCATACTAGGGCATAAGTCGCCGCATTCATCAAGACTAATGCTAGGCTAGATTAAAAAAATAAAATGAGCAAAAGGCGACACCATTTATCCCATCTTTGTCAAAAATTCCCCCCCCCCCCGACTGCCATTGTTTATTCGATAGGCTGCAACAACTGCCAAAGGTGTTATTATGGGCAAACCGGGAAAGAACTAGATGTCCGGGTTAAGCAACGTCAAGCCAATGTACGTAATCACAGTGAACAATCTGCGCATTTTCTACAAATATACAATCTTAACCATAGCATTAAATTGGAACAGTGCTAAACCTGTCATAAAATGCAGTAATTATATTTCGATAAATATATTAGAATGTATCTCCATTAACGCGTTCCTAAATTTCAACCTTAGCCCTGGTTTGATCACGCTAGACCCCATTATCACTACATACATAAAATCTCAAATAAAGTTGTTTCAGGATTTTGTACCTCCTAATTAAGGTTCAGAGGTGGTAATCTGATCCCCTCTTCGACTATTTAAGGCAATGTATGTCCAAACTCCTGTTCATTCCTTGAAAAGGTCTAATAATAAAGACGAAAGCGCTCGGAATCGTTTTTCACTTCCTTTGTGGGTGTATCTGCATAAGTTTGACTCGCGTGCACCTTGTGAGCTTTTTCATACATATAATACATTGCATAACATACATACATACATACATATAAAACATATATATATATATATATATATATATATATATATATATATATATATATATATATATATATATATATATATATATATTCAACGCGAAGTATTAAATTCTGGTGCGACAAGACTTGGTGAATTTAAAAGGGGGAAAGGGAACGAGATAACTTTCTTAACGACAATAATCTTAATAATACAATCATCATTCTAACCGAGCTTCTCCTACTATATATATGCTTATTTTCTAGAGGACATGGCCTAAGATCGTCCGTGGGATGAGCTTCAGTTGTCGAGTTCCATTGTTCTCCACCCCAAAGGCGGAGCTACCGAGAGCTGTGTATGTCACAGCTTTGTGATACAATTCCTTTTGATCAACGGGTGTATTTACCCAGGTGCTTCGTAGACTTCCGTCTTTTGATAAACCTATTCTGAGACGCAAATTGTTTGTTTATGCGCTGTCTTATTGACACAGGTGTCTCTGACCTTTCGCGCGTTCGTACATTCGTGTGTTCTCCGCGCACTTCCAACAGTCGCTTGCCTTCTATATATATACATTAACAAATATATTTACATCCCTTATTTTGTATTCCAATCGATAGATGCAAATGAATTTATTAGAGTTGTGCCGATTCCAAAATTTTGCCGATGCCGATTCTTATTTATACTTGCTTGCCGATGCCGATTCTGCCTAATATTTGTCTTTTCGTGTATTATGCTTAATTTATTAGATACTTTATAATTAGCTTCCATAACTATATTACTCAACTGTTAAACTGTTGGAAGCTTGGAACTTGGAAGCCAATAGACAAAGCAATGGAGTATTTTTTAGTGGGTGTTTTTTTAACTTTTCAATAGCCATTGAGTTTATGGAATTTTATAGCTGTTGAGGGAAGGTTTTAGGATACAAAATGAATATGGATCTTTACAGAATTTATTTCATTTCCTTTCATATTAGGAATAGCCTATATACCTGTAGAAGTCTAAATACCTCCATGCATTAATACATACCTTATTCCAAATTCGCCTTTTCGCATCGATTTCCCTTCACCCTTTTTCGCGCCTTAGAGATAACCAAATTCGCGGCTGGCCACACGGGAAAATGTCTGCCTCAAAAGACACCTGCCAGCCGACGAAGGCCCGAGTTTCTTCGCGCCGTCATAAACCTGCGCCGTCATAAACCTGCGGCTTGAGCGAGGAAAGCTCGGATGGCGCCGAGATGTGAATGTTTGGCATGTCCTGATGGCAGACGAAAGATCTTTTCGCGCGACGATAAGAATTTTATGAGAATCCGGTGCTCTCTCTCTCTCCATTTTAGCTCTCGAGGGAAATAAAAGAGGAAATTTTTGTTGCCATCAGGGTACTTGTAGGTGCTAAACTTCTCGCAGACTCCATCCCCCCTTTCAGAGTCAGAGGTTACACATGACCTCTCTCTGCGGATTACCCTAGACGCAGCTAGGTAATCATTTTTGGCTACCCACTCCAGGTGCCAATAATTGGAACGGACACTTCGAGGAGAAGAATTCCGATTTGAGTCACAGTTTGACTCGCCTTCGCGATCCGGCCTAGGATCATTATATCAGGACACCGATCTAGGATTATCCCCCACATTCGGTAACCTAGAACGATAGGGCTAAGTGCGAACATCGTCAGAAGAAGAAGACATTCACCGTCATTCTCCAAATACTTACGATCTCAAAGGTATCGTTAAAGTGAATTATCCCCTCCCCTAACTTCACCAGTTTAATCGTTAACTAGAATTTCCATCCCGAGCTCATAACCTCGAGTATTACAAGTGATTAATTCAGTGCTTAATTCCGTGATATTATTCACTTCATTCTGTCGGGTGCAATTAAGACGCAAGCATCCTAGTAACTAGATTTCAAGTGTAATCCCCACGACATTATATATACTTCCCAATTCAGTGCGAACATTAATCCTATTTATACATATACGAGTATTAAGAGCGCATAGGCCGAGCATTGCAAAAAAAATTTATTCCCATCGACAATCGATAATGGCGTTACTAACGTTTTGACATAGCATCGTTCGTCTCTCTCATAGGCAAGAAAATCTTTTTAATAATTACGATCAATATTTTTTGGCATTAGACCAGGTAAGAGTGCTTCAAGGGATGACCATTTACCGCCCCAGACTCGAATTTTACTCTTCCGGGTGATATCATATCTATCATGCAATTCGCCAGGCACTCTGGTGGATCTGAGGGAACCGCATAAGGCGCTGATGATTTTTTTTTTTTTTTTTTATAGAGCCCATCTGGCAACTACCCACTTGGGCATAGGTCGCCGAAAAACACGACAGCCTAGAATTAGGCTACTTTAAAGTTAAAATATGAAAACTTAACAATCAATATAAATTGGAAAAACTTAACAATCGAAGCAATCTCCGGCAGCGGGGGGAGGTCCCCCTCACCCCGGTGCAGGAGAGTGCAACCTAAAACAAAACAATAACAAAAAAAAGGAACCTTAAATAAAGGGGAGAAGGCCGGCCTCCCCCAAAAAGTCAATAAGTCCACCAGTCATGGTGCACGCACTCGTCCCGAGTACAAGGGACAGGCGGTAGCGACCCCGCCCATCCCGGTACCGAGACAGGTATCGTGCGCGAAGATCACCCAGACTGGGACATTCGACAAGAATATGCCGAACAGTCTGGGGGACGACGCAGTCGTTGCAATAGGGCACATGCGAGCGCTCCACCAAGTAACGATGCGTCACACGAGTGTGTCCGATTCGAAGACGACAGAAAGCAACCAGAAGCCGCCGCGGCATTGGGGGATAGGTCCATGGGAACAGTCGCGGCGCAATGGCACGCAACTTTAAGTTCCCCTCGACCGTCTCCCATCTTCTTTGCCAAGCAGTCCGAAGAGCTGCCCGTATTCCTGCCATGTAGTCAGTGTGAGGAAGAGCGAAACGCTGGTCCGGTCGCAGAGTCCTCGCGGACTCTTTGGCGCCCTCATCGGCGCGCTCATTCCCCGCAATTCCTACATGTCCAGGAACCCAGCAGAAGATAATCTCGACATCTGCCCGGCTCGCCAAAACCGTGGCGTCACGGATTTCGCGAACCAGGGGATGCGGAGATTCCAATGCACCGAGAGCACTCAGGGCGCTTTGTGAGTCGCTATAAATCACAATCCGGTCTCCGAACCGGGCACGTCGCGTAATCTCCCGTACCGAGTGGTGTATTGCCACCAGCTCGGCCGTGAAGACAGACGCAGCGCCTGGTAGAGCCCCGCTGACTTCAAACAGAGGGGATACGGCGTGGAAGCCGACCCCCTCTTGGGACTTGGAGCCATCCGTATACACTGGCACGGTACCAGCGTGACACGATGTGTGCTCCAAAAAGGTCGAACGCAATACTCCCGGCGCAGTACAAGCTTTGGGAGCAGAGGCGTGGCGACAAATAGCCAAATGTGGTACCCTCCAGGGTGGCGTCCTGGGCAGAACCAGGGGCGCCACCGGCCCGAGAGCTATATCTACCTCTCGAAGGAGTTTCCTGGCCCTAAACCCAAAGGGCTTAGGGTATGACTGGCGTCTCTCGGCGGCATAGGCACCATCGAGATCAGCTGCGGATGCAGTGAGAGCTGTTGGCGACTGAGGGAGGCGCCGGGCTCGCGCGTACAGGCGAGTGATGCACTGCACGCGGCGCAGAGCGAGTGGCATCTCCCCAGCATCGACCAACAGGCTCTCAATGGGGGAAGTGCGGAAGGCACCGGTCGCAAGGCGAAGGCCGGTGTGGTGGATCGAATCCACCTTCCGCAATAAACGCTCGGCTGCGGATGCATAAAACTCGCATCCGTAGTCGAGCTTCGAGCGAACAAAGGATCGATAAAAAAGTAAGGCGGTAGCCCTATCAGCGCCCCAAGCGCTGAACGTCACGGAACGCAGAATGTCCATGGCGCGGGTACAAGAGACCCTAAGGCTGCGAATGTGAGCCTCCCAGGTGAGGCGTCGGTCGAATACAAGACCAAGGAAACGGTGCGACTCAACCACATCCAGGCGCACCCCATTAAGAAACAAATCTGGGTCGGGGTGAAGCCGTGGATGGCGGCAGAAGTGCACCACCTTAGTCTTGGCCAAAGAAAACCGAAACCTGTGCGCTTCGGCATAGCGAGAGACGCGGTTCAATGCCTGTTGGAGTCGACGCTCCAGAGTTGGCATCTGGGCCGCGCCAAAAGAGATCGAAAGGTCGTCCACGTAGAGCGTAGCGAGAACATCTTCCGGCAGCACCGAGGTGATGCCGTTGATGCTCAGGGCAAAGAGTGTGACACTGAGGACACTTCCCTGCGGGACACCCTCTTCCTGCTCCTTTGGGCCGGAGAGGGCTCCCCCCACCCGTACGCGGAATCGACGATCTCGCAAAAATTCAGATATAAACATTGGGAGGCGTCCCCTCGCCCCCATCGTGTGGAGAGTCTCCATGATACCGTATCGCCATGCGGTATCATAGGCCTTCTCCAGATCAAAAAACACCGTGGCGTAGTGCTGTCTACGAAGGAAAGCCTCGCAGACGGCATTTTCCAGTCGGAGCAGAGCATCCGACGTGGAGTGGAACTTACGGAAGCCGCACTGTGCAGAAAACAGATGGCCTCCGCTGTCCAGGAAATAGGCTAATCTAACATTTACCAATTTCTCCATCAACTTGCACACGCAAGAGGTTAGAGAGATTGGGCGGAATCCGGTCGGAGTAGAGTGATCTCTCCCCGGCTTGCGAAAGGCGAGCACAGTAGCGATTCGCCAGGAGTCCGGGAGAAGACCTTCCACCCAGATCCTGTTGAACAAATCTAACAGAAAGGCCATGCCTCGCTCACCCAGGTGTCGAAGCATGGCGTACGGGACATCGTCCGGACCATGGGCGGTGTCCGCGCACGAAGCGAGAGCGGAACGCAACTCACTCACAGTAAACTTGTCGTTGAAGGGTTCTCCGCCTCTGGAGGTAAAGTCCAGCCGGCGGCCTTCCGCGACATCACGACGTGCATTGAATGCTGGCGGAGCAGCATCACGGCTAGAGAATGCGGAAAAAGCGGTCGCTAAGGATTCCGCCACGGACGCGGGGTCCGAGATTGCGGTCCCATTCTCCTGGAGAACGGGAGGGGGGTCCTGCGAGAACTTGCCCCGAATCCTTTTGACTCGCTTCCACACCTCAGCTAAAGGGGTCTTCCCGTTAAGTGAAGACACGTATGCCCGCCAAGAAGAGCGGCGGGCGTGCTTCGAAATATACCGGAACCTAGCCCTAGCCCGACGAAATTCAGCGACAGTGAAATCGTTCGGGCGGCGCTTATAGCGCATGTAGGCATAACGCTTCTGTTTGAGGGCCGTCTCACACTCGGCCGACCACCATGGGAGTGGTCGGCGTGCAAAACGGCCAGACGTCCTAGGAATAGTAGTCAGGCCCACGGCGATGAGGTTGCCGGAGAAGAACTCAACGGCCTCATCTACCGACCTAAACTCCTCGACTGAGATAGAGAATTCAGTCATTTCCTGAAATGCAGGCCACCGCACCCACGCCAAGCACCACCGAGGTGGTCTCTCAGGCGGCAGTTGCCCTAAAAATGATATTTGAATGGGAAAGTGATCACTACCATGGAGGTCATCGACCACCCCCCAATCAAAATCAGGCTGTGCATCCGAAGAGCACAAAGATAGGTCAAGGCAAGAAAATGAAGCGGTTCTCGGACAGTGATGCGTAAACTCATCCACGTTTAGGACACCCATCTCAAGCTCTTCGATCAGATCGGCAAGGACTTGTCCCCTGGGATTTATGGAGTAATCTCCCCAGAGAGGATGCCTGCCGTTCAGATCTCCAAGCAAGAGATAAGGCCTCGGCAACCGTGCCACGACGCGGCGGAAGTCCCCCGCGTTGAAGTCAGCTGACGGTGGAATGTACGCAGAAATGATAGTATACCTCCTATCCAGGTGCAGCTGCACAGCCACTGCCTGAAAGGAGGTATCTAAAGAGAAAGGAAGAACGGAGACATCATGCCGGGTGTAAACTGCGCACCCCCCAGCCCGGCCATCCCGCGGTGGTGGGGTCGCAAGACCCTTATACCCCGGGAGGGCAGGGAGGGGGCACGAACCTAGCATGGTCTCCTGCAAAAAAATAGCTAACGGGGAACGGGACGAGACGAGCCTCCGCAGCTCCTCCCAGTTGGCCCGGAGTCCACGGCAATTCCATTGAAGGAATATGCCCTCCAGGCCTAGCCCGGAGGAGACGCGGGGGCCCTCCTCGAATTGAAGACCCTCACAGAAATGGCCGTACGCTTCCCGGGGGCAGAACCCCGGGCGCTGTTGGCCGGACAAAGCGCTGAAGGCGCTGTCGCCTTCGAGGACTTATTGGGGGAGGTTGGGCTCGCCATGCGAGTCTTTTCCTCCCTCCGCCTCGAAACCTTAGGCGGGCGTTGCGGCTTCGGAGGCGGGGGGCCCTCTTTTCGAGGAACCACCGTCTCCGAGCAACTCGCTCCACCTCGGGGCGTGGGCGAAGGAGCCGAAGCTCCTTTGTTGCTGTCCTCCTTTCGGGAAACAGCTTTAGGAACCCCGGAAGATGGCCTAGCGACCATCTTCAGGGGTGTTGCCTCCTGTGAGTCTAACGACTCGGTGGAGGCGCGTGGCCGTTTCACCTTACGGGAAACGGTCACGCTGGGGGAAGAGGGGGGAGCCCTGGTTTTAGCCGGGGCAGGGTATGAACCCTTTTTTCCGCCAGCTTTACCAGGGGAGCGCCCGGGTTGGGTAGAGCCCGCAGAAGGGCTCCGAATGGGCGCGGAAACAACCGTGCTCGTTGGCCTGGATGGGCCAGGAGCAGAGGGTGCCTTCCTAACTATTGAGGCATACGACGTCCCAGGCAGAGCCGGGCGCGCCAGGACCAAGTCCTTTGCCTCGCGGAATGAGAGTCGATCCTGGGCCTGAACGGCCAGGATTTCTTTCTCAAGGAGATATGCACCACATTGCTTCGAAGAAGAAGGGTGCGGCTCTCCGCAATTGACACACTTGGCCACACACGATTTGGACTTATCGTGTGCGACCTTGGAGCAATTTACACAGACTTCGGGTGACCCCGACTTTGCACGTCTACATGAGCGATTCGTATGGCCGAAGCGGTGACAGTAATAGCACCGCCGCGGCAGTGGCACGAATGCCTTCACGCGGTAGCGGTACCAACCGGCACGCACCGACTCAGGGAGCTTGTCACAGTCGAACGTGACGAAGAGTGTAGGGGTGGGTCTCGAGGCCCCTCCCTGTTTTCTCATCACACGTTCGACCTTGACCGCCCCATGGTCGGCCAGCTCTAAGGTGATGTCTTCAATGGAGTAGTCAACGAGTTCCCTCGCATAAACTACTCCTTTCACAAAGTTCATGGTAGAGTGCGGCGTCACACTCACCGGGGTGCCATGAAGTGTCCGAAGAGCACTAATCTTGGCCGCCTCGGCGGGATTCGCCGCATTCGCCAGAAGGCTCCCGTCAGAGAAACGGGTTACCTTCGGCTCTCTACCAATTGCACTAGCTAATCCTCTCCGCTGATGGATCATGTTGCCTTTGGACAACATGGTGCCATCAGTGGAGCGAATAACGAGGAAGCGTTTGAAGCCAGCGGGCTCGAAAACGCCAGGTAACCTCTGAATCAGGGGCCCCGATGTTATCGAGGCTCCGCCCTGTGCACTCTTGGTAGTAGTCTTCTTTGTCAGGGGCTCCGCAACCGGGGGGGCAGAGGGGGCGGATGTGCCGGTCTTGGCTTGGTCGCTTGCCAGAGTGGCAGCAGACCCATCCGTCCCCGCAGCCCCCGCGGATGGAGAGGAGCCCCGAGTCTTTTTGGTCTTTTTAGTCTTTTTCTTTTTCGGAGAGGAGGGCGGGGAATGAACCCGCTTTTCACCTCCGCCGGCAGAAGTCCCCAGGCCAGATGGACCAGCCTCAGCCAGGTCCCTCTCCGAAATGGAGAAGGTCCTGGTTGTCGTAGGGGCACCTGTCGGAGGAGATCCCTCCCCTCCTTCTACTGCCTCGGAGCCCTCAGCCATTTGAGGAGGACCTTGCATAGGGGCGGATTCGGGTTCGGTGCTTGGCGCCGAGCCCGAATTCCCCCCCATGGAAGGCCCTACCGTCTGGGGCTGGGTCTCCTCAAGGACCATGTCTATCACAGGAGGGGCCTCCAGTTGGCCATCCCCTCCCAGGACATCGCAGGTCCCCTTGGCAGTGTCGCCAGTCTTGTATGGGGAGGCACAGGCCTTGACCCCCGGAAGGTTTAAGATTCTTGCCAGCAGGTCTTTTGAGGGAAGCGACCGAAGGGGCCTGGCTTCCCTCTCCCCCCTAAGGGGGTTTGCCCTACCGAGCCGCTTGGATGGGGAGCGGCTGGCTAAGGGCTGCCTGCTGGCTTTCTTGGCAGTCCCCTTGAAAAGAAAAGATGGGAGTGCCGCTGGGAAAAGGGAGGTGCCCGAAAGCACCTCCAGAGAAGGGGGTGAGGGGGAGTCCCCTGCACCCGTAGGCGAAGGAGAGGAGTAAGCCTCCTCTCCGGTTAGAGAAATATGGAGGGTCCCCTGTGCAAGCACAGGGGGGGGACCTCCATTTTTTCGGTGGAGCTGCCCAAGGGCGGCTCCGTCGATGAGCAAGGGGGAGTTAAAGGGGTTTGGGTTTTTTTTTTTTGTTGTTCATCTATGGGCATGGTGACCCTATTTTTGCCACGGGACGCAATAGCTCATCACCCCTCGCAGTAGCCCGCACTGCGAGAGGTGCTTACAAGCCCGGCAGAGCCAGGCGCCGCCATTCGGGACCACCCCTCCCGCCTGGTGGCCTGGCAGTCCATCGGCATGGCGGCTCCACCTTGGACACGGCGTAAAAAAAGATAGATTTTGAAGAGGAGAGGAAAAGGGATGTGAGGAAGGTATGGGTGGGGATGAAGCAGGTTGTTAAAAAAACCCCATCCCGAACCGGAGCTCATGGGTTAGGGAACAATGTCCCCTCCCCCCCCAGCCCCGATCCGGGGTGGTTGGCTTGAGAAGAAGGTCAGCATCTACCCTGTGAAATTAGAGGCTGACCAGAGAAAGTTGTGGGAGAGGTTGTATGAAAAGCGACGAGGTAGGGAAGAAATCGGGCTATCTGAAGGAAGGAAGAGAGGCTAAGCTGGGGCCGGACGGAGCGCTGGATCCCGTCAGCACGGCGGCCAGGATGGCAAATCGCCGCGCCCCTTACGGGGAAGGCGCTGATGAAGGGAATGTTTCCTACGGGAGGGGCGCGGTAACATTTTCAACTAATTGATAAGGGGCATACTTAAAGCGAATGGAACTTATACCACCACTAAACACTTAGCGCTCTGCTTAACCTAACCTACCCTAACCTCTCTCTTTAAGTTAACTAGGTTAGCAAACGGCACCAAAACAAAACTTCCTTTTTCACCCCCTGACGAGTTGAATACCTTCAGTTAGCCGAATTTATCTTGCTATAGTGTTTACCTATACTTGGACGATTTGGCGATAATTCGTTCTTATTCAACAAGGGTCAAGACGACTAACTAATTTTTTTTGGGGGGGAAAGGGTCGTTTATAAACCTCTAAAGCCTGACACCAATTTATTATGTAGTAGTTTTATATATATTTTTGACCGATGCCGAGGTTAAAAGATGGTGCCTTGCACCTCGTATGTACTCGATTAAGGCAGTTATTAGCACTTCAAGGGATTAATATCACAAACTAAGGTAGAATCTCGAATTATGACTACTAATATTGCCAAAACTTTCATTTAAGCGATAGATGGAAACATTAAGCAAAAATAATAGTTTATTTTACAACAAACTAATCAATCAAAACAAAAAAATAGTTTTAAAAAATTAACTCGCTAATTAATATAAGGCTTGACTCATAAAATAATTAATTTACACTCCCTTAAATACGCAAATGTTAATATCTGAAAAAAATTTCAATTCACTGGCTTACTAAAGGAATATTACAACGGGCTACCCAGATAAATTTGGGCCACCGTTCATTTTAACGAATTCAGTAATCGCCCAACACCGTCTCGGTGCGGTTTTGGGCCTATGGTAGGCGGATCCCAGCTGACTGGCGTAGATTCTCTCCAGCCAAAAAGGTAGGCGTTGGTTAGTTGCGCGTTCGTAGGTGGAAATTCTGAGGTTTCCGGTCGATTCACTTATCTACGGCTCCCGATAGGTATTCCTTTAGATTAAAGAATCTTTCTTCTGGTTGAATAATACTCTCGTCGAGAACGAGAAATTGTCTTCCTTGCTCGGTAGAACTTTGTAGAATTTATTATTTTACTAGTCTCTTCTGGGTACTCTTGGGAACGATCGGCTTCGAAAATGGTTATCTTTTCGGGTTCGCAACTGGGTTATAACGAACGTGGGAACACAGAACGTTTCTCTGGGGCTAACTCTGTCTGAATTCCTACTTTTCGCTTAGCCTGTTAATATATAGCCATCAACGTGGAAGGAGGTTGAGGGATCGCTGCTGCGGGGTGTGTGTGTGTGGAGGTCAACCTTATTTGAAGAAAAATGACTTGCCTGGCTTTTTATTTTTACTTCGGCGTTAGCTCGAGGGGAAACTTTTCGCTGACTTGGTTTTTCGCACTAACAACTTTAGAGGTCAAATTTAGGCCTCTTCAAATCCCTAACGTAAACTACGTAAATTAAAAATAGCATCTGTACCCATTTTAATTATCGAATTGTGCGTCTCGGGTTGTCAATACTGCTTATGCAGCGGGATTAACTTTGTTCTTAGTTAAAACGGGCGTCTCTTGGCCGATGTATTTAGGGCTATGGCCACCTATATTGCTTTTTGCATCCTTATTTCGTTACTAAACCTAAGGTTTTTATATTCACTGACAAGACTTCTGATTGAAAATCACTCTGAAGAGACGTTTGTGTCAGCATGTTAGGTGTGTTAGTTTACTTTTTATAATTTAGTTAAGTGTTGAAGTATATAACCTTTCCAACGGCACCTCCCGGAACGCCATTTGTTTCAATTTTAATTTTTGACCCCTCTTATTATTATTATTTCTTTTTTTCACATTTCTTATATACTAGATATTGATATGACTATTGACCAAAGTTCTTGTATTTTAGTGTCTTTTAGTGGCTTTTTTAAAACTTTTTTAGCATTTTTGTTTTTATTTTTTCTCAGCTCACTGTTTTCCTTTTACTTTTTACTTCGTTATTTTAAACATTTTGTTAGTATATTTACACTTTTCTTTTTATTAGTTAGTACTTTATCTCGTTTCAGATTGAAGCCATTCGGATCCACTGTTTTCATCTCTTTTAGTTTCTTTATACATTTTGACACGTGGCCAGTATAGCATGATAAATCGACAATGTCCATGGATAAGGAACCCCATAAAACGTCCCTGAGGAGGTGAACCGCTAAATAGGACTTCAAATTCAAAGACAAAATACTAATCATTGAAACCACATTTATTAGAAAAATCCTATGGTTGAGTATTTCTTTTTAACTTTTTAGTAATTATATTACTGTAGCTTGCTACTTTCGTCCAAGCATCCCTGAAAGCATATACTATAATCTGACCAGAATTAAACAATAAAGATGTTACGCAATAAAGCTGTAGTAACTAGTAACACAAAGTATGTTGTCTGGCCAAATTCACTCGCCAAAACTGTATAAAAAGCTAACATTTTGACGAAGAATCGGCAAAGAATCGGCAAAATTTTGCCGATGCCGATTCTAGCCGATGCCGGTGCCGATGCCGAGTACTCGGCACATCTCTAGAATTTATACATTCTCCTTTCCTTATTCGAATTTGAGACATATTATTTTATATGTGTGGAGTATGCTGGGATTTAATAAGACCACCGCGCGTCCATTATGTGGAAGTTTTCATTGCGACTATTGAATCCTGCAATTTGGTGCCGGGAACCTACCTATTACATAATCCGATCACCACAACCAAGACAAAAAAATCCAAAACAAAAAACAAGAAGCGAAAAATTCAACAAGGAAGCAGACTCCAGGGTTGGGGCATACCCGCCTTTCCCCGGCGCAGAAACATGCGACCAATATCAAAGAGAGTCGGATAAAATGGAGGAGGCCACAAATCTGTGAGTAGGAACTCTTTCCCAGTACGAGTACCCCCGCTCACCCCAGTACCGGGACAAGCTCTCCAGCAGGAACACTAATTACCTGCAATGAGGTAGTCCCTATCAATAAACATTTAAGTTGTGTACACAAACCTTTTACTTAAAGCACAAAATCCAAGGGATTTTTCAAAAAGTTGAATGAAAATGCAAATTGAATGCAAACAAAGCCTTAAGTTTCAATTCTTGGTACAGTAAAAGATGATTCCATGCGACAAAGTTATGAGTAGAAACAGAAAGCAGACAAGTCCCTACTGGACTTCACTTTAGTTGGTTGTATAGTAAGCTGCGTTTCCTACCCCCACTGAGAATGTCCTCGAAAAAGAGAGTGGGTGGTTAAACTCCAACCCCCCAAATTTAGGTAATCCAATGAGTTCGACTGACCTGAGACGTAACATGAATTACCACCTGACAAAAATTTAAAAGCGAATATTCAAATCCGTAAATAAATAATTCAAAATCCAAAGATCCCCTTTCCGAGCCGCCCAAAAAAGCGAAGTGCCGCTCCCTTTAAAGTAAAGGGGCGAGAGATTAACCCCAAATTATTGGTCTCCCAATGCAAATTAAAAATTTTATACCCTTAAATTAAAGGCACCAGAGCCTTTGATTTTGCAGATTTCTTTAAATCCATCTTTGAGGCCTGCTTTCCATGGAAAGAGGTAGGGGGAGGGACCAAATAAGGAGTCCTCCCTCAGCTTTTTCTTGGCCTCGCCGAGTCCCTCCCCACCCCCGACTCTAATTCAATTTCACTGCTAGGAAAAATTCCTTGGAATAATTAGGCGAAAATAACCAGGTTAAGAACCGAGATAGAACGTCTATTGAACTAATAACATTTTTAAAAGCTTTTAATTGGCAGGAGAGCTCAGTTAAGGCACTCTTCTTTAAGAAAACAGGAGAAAGGAGGAGGGAGCTACGCCGAGAGCATGTGTAGGTTAGCTCAGGTTCTCCCGTCGAATTCAAGGTAGTGACGTCTTCAATCAGACAGTGGCACTTATACACAAAATGTAGGAAATTTTCGCAAAGTCCTGAGGATTCTGTTGCTGACAGATGGCACTATTATGTATATATCCTTCTCTCTCTCTCTCTCTCTCTCTCTCTCTATATATATATATATATATATATATATATATATATATATATATATATATATATATATATATATATATATATATATATATATATATATATATATGAGAATGGGCGGAGAAAATACAAAACCGGAAAACACTATGGAGTTTTTTATTAACGTTTCGCCTATTGGCTTTTTCAGAATATATATATATATATATATATATATATATATATATATATATATATATATATATATATATATATATATATATATATATATACATACATACATACACATATACATATACACATATATATACACATATACATACATATATATACACATATACATACATATATATACACATATACATATATATATATATATATATATATATATATATATATATATATATATATATATATATATATATCGAATTCAGCTTCATCACACTCATTAAGAGTATCAGTCAATGAGAATGAGCATTCATTACTGATTATCGTGACCCTCATTATCGTCATTATCGAACTCATTTCACTCTGAGTCATTATCCCTCCGAAGGCACTGTGCCACCTCTAATTAGGCACCGTCGAGCCTCGAAGCTTTCTTCGGCGAACACTGATTGGCAGTCGTGAGATGTGAGTGACGTCATGGCAGACGCAACACTTTCGTTTCCACTCCAAGCGGAAAAAGATCCGCAAATTTGGCCCGTCGCGATAGCCAAAAAAAAACGCGCTTAATATCTTAATCAATATCACTTCTGCCGTCTACATCAGTGCCAATCTCGCAGACTACCGGTTCTTGCCTTTGTGTCCGAAATTTTTACATAATCCATTACACGATATTTTAAATAGGGAATTTTTCATGATTTCTTTATTTAGGTATTTTATTTAATGTATGTATATACAAATTAAGCAGGAGCAAATTTCGGGATATGGATAGGGTCTTGGACAAAAGTTAGGACATTAGTTTATCATGAGTATATTTTAATTTGGGATTATTGTTTTTTAAATGGGGAAGTTGGGAGAAAATAAATATGATTATCGAATGTTTTGTTAGAACTTTTTAAAAAAAAGAATTACAAATGTTGAAGTTCAGAAAATGTATTAAAATTTATGTTGTTTTGAGGGGTTTTTTTGGGGGGGGACCCGAGGGAGGCTATATTCGAAGGTTTTATCGGAGTTTGTTTACAGGGGCTACTAGCCCCTGTAAATAGTAAAGAAGAATGAAGTTATCAGAACAAATTCAGATAATAAAAAGGTCGTGGGATCGTTTTTTTCTGGATTTCAAAAGAATTTCGCTAAAAGTTTTTTTCTTGCCTTTTGTATTAGGAAATAAGCATCGACGTGAAAACAGATAGACTAAGATTAAATATTTAGGATATATGTACTGGAAACCTTTTGGGTTTAGACCAAAGATCTTCCTGCGAAGCTCAAGCTTCTCTTGTTAGTAGTATATTTTAATGCTCCAAATATCCGAACAATGAATTTTTCGCTACTGTTCCTTTCGGTCTAGGTCTTGACAGAGTCCGTTTGAGTGTTTGGATCTTTTCCAGACTTTCCGGACTCCAGACCAGAGCGGTCAACCGAAACATTTATTTTTAGTTTCGGAGTTCCTCCCCACAAGATGTCTTGACAATGGGACTTTTTAGTCGAGTGTACGACGCGACTCTATAGGTTATTAGGTCAGTCCGGAGGTCGAACGGTCGAGTGGTAACCATTTTACTTTAAAATAATTGTTTCTGCAAAAACATCTTAACTATTCGGCCGATTCTATCGAATGATATGATTGCCAAGGTCCTTCCAAGGTTAGTCCTAGAATTATTTAAATAAAACTAGCTATGTGTTGGATTGCCCCCACTTATTGAAAGTTTTGAAGGTCGTGAGGTCATAAGTCATGATAATTGAGAGCACGCGACTTATGTCTGTTGACCGTGTTCGTATATGGGTACAGTAAATCTACATATCCTTTAGGTGTTTTCTCAGATACTACACCCGTCTCCGCCCCGGTCTGTAAGAGCAGAACGACAAACTGACGTGAATCGGTTACGTGATCGACAAAATATTAAATTGAGGACATTTTTATATTTGATAAATGGTTTATTAAAGAAAGCGGTGAAGTTAATGGATATGTATATTTTTATTTTGAAAGCCGATCTGCCAACTGCGTACTAGGGCAAAATTAGACGTATTCACGCGAAAGCCTACTAGTAGGCTAGATTATAAAAGAAATAACAACATGAAATAACAAATAACGAAGATAAAATAAAGTAAAGACTAAGCAAAGGCGAAAAAAGCAAACAATAAAAAAGAAAAAGCAGGAAGGAAACAAGAAGGAAGTACGCTAGAGCGTAGGGGGTAGGCCTGCGTTCCCCCAGCACAGAAGCATGCGACCCACAACAAACAGTCAAATAAATTGGAGGAGGCCAACCTCTTCCAAAATGTCGAAAGTCCACAAGGCTGTGCGGACGAACCTGGCCTGAATAAAAGGGAGAAGTGGTAGCAACCCCGCTTGGCCGGTACCGTGCGCGAAGATCACCTAGACTGGGACATTCAACGAGAATATGCCAAAAAGTCGGGGGGATAACGCAGTCGTCACAATAAGGCCCAGTCGAGCGCTCCGAGAAATGGCGGTGCGTCCCGCGAGTGTGTCCAATTTGGAGACGACAGAAAGCGACCTGAAGCCGTCGCGGCATTGGGGGATAGGTCCATGGGAACAGTCGCGGCGCAATGGCACGAAACTTTAAGTTCCCCTCCACAGTCTCGCATCTTCTTTACCAAGAAGCCCGGAGAGCTGTCCGTATTCCTGCCATGTAATCGGTGTGAGGAGAGCGAAACGCTTGTCAGGTCGCCCAGTCCTAGCTGAATCTTTGGCACGCTCACTCCCCGCAATTCCTACATGTCCAGGAACCCAGCAGTAGATAATCAATCTCGACATCTGCCCAGCAAGCCAAAACCGTTACGTCACAGATAACGCGAACCAAAGGACGTGGAGATTACAATGCTCCGAGAGCACTCGGGAGACTTTGTGAGTCGCTATAAATCACAACCGGTCTCCGAACCGGGCAAGTCACGTTATCTCCAGTACTAAGCGGAATATTGCAACAAGCTCAGCCGTGAAGACAGACGCAGAGCCGAGCTGACTTCAAACAGAGGAAATAGGGCGTGGAGTCATCCGTATACATGAAATGTGCTCCAGAGAGGCCGAACGCAATACTCCCGGTGCTGTACAAGCTTCGGAAGGAGAAGCGTGGCAACAAATAGTCAAAGGTTGTACCCTCCAGGGTGGCGTCCTGGGCAGAACCAGGGGCGATATGGGCCGGATAGCTATAAATAGCGCTCGAAGGAGATTTCTAGCCCTAAATCAAAAGCGCTTAGGGTATGACTGGCGTCTCTTGGCGGCATAGGCACCGTCGAGATCAGCTGCTGATGCAGTGAGAGCTGTTGGCGCCGGGATCGCGCGTACATGCGAATAATGCACTGTGCACGGCGCAGAGTGAGTGGCATCTTCCCAGCATCGACAAGTAGGCTCTCAATTGAGGAAGTGCAAAAGGCACCGGTCGCCAGGCGAAGGCCGGTGTGTTGGATCGAGTCTACCTTCCGCAATACACGCTAGGCTGTGGATACATAAAACTCGCATCCGTAATCGAGATTCAAAGAAACAAATGATTGATAAAAAAGTAAGGCAGTAGCCCTATCAGCGCCCCAGACGCTGAACGTAGCGGAACGAAGAATATTCATGGCGCGGGTACAAGAGACACTAAGGCTGCGAATATGAACCTCCCAGGTGAGGCGTCAGTCAAATACAGGACCAAGGAAACGTTACGATTCAACCACTTTCCAGGCGACCCCATTGAGAACCAATTCTGGGTCAGGGTGGAGCCGTGGATGGCGGTAGAAGTGCACCACCTTGGTCTTAGCCAAAGAAAACAGAAGCTTATGCGCTTCGGGATAGCAAGAGACGCGTTCAATGCCTGTTGGAGTCGACGCTCCAGAGTTGGCATCTGGGCCGCGCGAAAAGAGATCGAAAGGTCGTCCACGTAGACCGTATGGAGAATATCTTACGGCAACACCGAGGTGATACCGTTGATGCTGAGGGAAAAAGAGTGTGACACTGAGGACACTTTCCTGCGGGAAAACCCTCTTCCTGCTCCATTGAGCCGGAATCGCGGAATCGAAGATCTCGCAGAAATTTACATATAAAGATTGGGGGGCGTCCCCTTGCCCCCATCGTGTGGAGAGTCTCCATGATACCGTATCGCCATGCGCTATCATAGGCCTACTCCAGATCGAAAAACACCATGGCGTAGTGCTGTCTACGAAGAAGTCCTCGCAGACAGCATTTTCCAGTCGGAGCAGAGCACCCAACGCGAAGTGGTGGAACTTGCGGAAACCGCACTGTGCAGAAGATAGGTGGCCTCCGCTATCCAGATAAAAAGCTAATCTAACATTTACCAATTTTCCAATCAACTTGCACACTCGGGAGGTCAGACAGATTGGGACGAACCGGCCGGGGGTAGAGTGATCTCTCCATGGTTTGCAGAAAAACGAGCACAGTAGCAATTTGCCAGGAATCTGGGAGGATACACTCTACTCCAAGAATGGAGTACGGGGTATCGTCTGGACCTGGAGCAGTATCCGTGCGCGAAGAGAGAGCAGAACGAAACTCACTCAAAGTAAACCTGTCATTGAAGGGTTCTCCGGCTGTGGAGGTAAAGACCAGTCGGCTGCCTTCTCCGATATCATGCGCGCATTGAATACTTGTGGAGCAGCATCGCGGCTAGAGAATTCGAAGAATGCGGGGGCGAAGGATTCCGCCACGGACGCGGGGTCCGAGATTGCGGTCCGATTCTCCTGAAGAACGGGAAGGGGGTCCTGCGAGAACTTGACCCCGAATCCTTTTGACTTGCTTCCACACCTCTGCTAGAGGGGTCTTAGGGTTAGGTGAAGACACGATGTCCGCCAGGAAGAGCGACGGGCGTGCTTCAAAATATATCAGAACCTAGCCCTACCTCGACGAAATTCACCGACAGTGAAGTCGTTCGGGCGGCGTTTATATCTCATGTAGGCAAAACGCTTCTATTTGAAGGCTATCTCACACTCGGCTGTCCACCATGGGAGTATTAGCGCGAAAAACTGCCGGACGTTTTAGGAATAGTAGTTAAGCCCGCGGCGATGAGGTTGCCGGAGAAGAATCAACGGCTTCATCTACAAACCTAAACTCCTTGAATGAGATAGAAAAATCAGTCATTTTTCTGAAATGAGGACGCCCGCGCCAAGCACCACCGGGGCAGGCTCTCGGGTGGCAGCGGCTCAGAAAATGATATTTGAATGGGAAAGTGATCACTACCATGGAAGTCATCGACAACCCACCCACCCAAAATCAGGCTCTGCATCCGGGGATCACAGAGATAGCTCGAGGCAGGAAAATGATGCGGTTCTCGGGCAGCGATGCGTAAACTCATCCACTTTTAGGACATCTATCTCCAGCTCGTGATCAGGTGGTCAAGATTTAACCCCTTGGATTAACCGAATAATCTCCCAAGAGGGGGTGTCTACCGTTTAGATCTCCGAGAAAGAAAAAGAGCCTGGGCAACCATGCCACGACGCGGAGGAATTTCCCCGCGTCGAAGTCGGCTGACTGTGGAATATACGCGGAAATAACAGTATACCTCCTATCCAGGTGCAGCTGCACAGTACTGTCTGAGTATGTATCTAAAGCAAATAGAAAAAGATAGACATCATGCAGGGTGTAAATCCTCTTGCCCGGCAACAATCCAGTGGTGGTAGGCATGGGGTACGCGCCCAGCATAGTATCCTGCAAAAAGATAGCTAACGGGGAACGGGACGAGACGAGCCTCCGTAGCTCCTCCCAGTTGGCCTGGAGGATCTTCGATGATTGTCGGGGGGGGGAGGTTGGGCTGGCCGAGAGAGTCTTTTCCTCCTTCGCCTCGAAACCTTAGTCGAGCGAGACGGCTTCGGAGGCGAGAGTCCCTCTTTTGGAGGATCTGCCGTGTCCGAGCAACCTAGCTTACCATTGGGTGTGTTCGAAGGAGCCGAAGCTCCTTTAGTGTTGCCCATTTTTCGGGGGGCAGCTTTAGGACACCCGTAAGATGGCCTCACGACCATCTTCAGGGGTGTTGCCTCCTGTGAGTCTCACGAGTCAGTAAAGGGGGGAAGAGGGGAGCCCTGGTTTTAGCCGGGACCAAGTATGAACCCTTTGTACCACCAGCTTTACCAGGGCTGCACCCAGAGTGCGAATGAAGCTGCAAAAGGGTTCCGAATAGGCGCGGAAACGACCGTGCTCGTAGGCCTGTAGAGGCCAGAGCAGAGGGTGTCTTTTTTAATATTAAGGCATGAGACGTCCCAGGCAGAGCCGGGCGCGCCAGGACCAAGTCATTAGCCTCGCGAAATGAGAGACGATCAGTGGTCTGAAGGGCC
The DNA here is from genome assembly GCA_963969495.1 of Ceratothoa steindachneri. Lineage (NCBI taxonomy): Eukaryota > Metazoa > Arthropoda > Malacostraca > Isopoda > Cymothoidae > Ceratothoa > Ceratothoa steindachneri. Next base: position 93,042,531 of record OZ018322.1, read on the forward strand.
AGGATTTCTTTCTCAAAGAGATAAGCACAACATTGCTTCGAAGAAGCAGGGTGCGGCTCTCATCAATTGAGACACTTGGCCACACACGATTTTGACTTATAGTGTGCAGCTTTAGGGGCAACTTGCACAGACTTCGGGTGACCCCGACTTTGTACGTCTACAGGAGCGATTTGTATTGCCGAAGCGGTGACAGTAGTAGCACCTCTGCGGCATTGGCACGAATGCCTTAACCTGGTAGCAATACGAACCGGCAAACACAGACTCAGGGAGCTTGTCACAGTCGAACGTGAGTGTAGGGGTGGGTCTCAAGGCCCTTCCCGGTTTTCTCATCAGACGTTTGACCTTGACCGCTCCATGGTCGGCCAGCTCTATGTGATATCACCTATAGAGTACTCGACGAGTTCCATCGCATAAACGACCCTTTTCACGACGTTCATGGTAGAGTGCGGCGTCACACTCACCTGCGTGCCATCAAGTGTCCGAAGAGCACTAATCGTGTGCGCCTCGGAGAGATTCGACGCATTCGCCAGAAGGTTTACCCCCGAGAAACGGGTCACCTTCGTCTCTCTCCCAATCACACTAGCCAAAGATCTCCACTGATTGATCATGTTGCCCTTAGCCAACATGCTGTCATCAGTGGAGCGAATAACGAGTAAGTGTTTGAAGACAGTGGGCTCAAAACCCCCAGGTAATCTCTGAATGGGGGTACGGAGGTAATCGATGCTATGTTCTGCGCACATTTGGTCTTTGTCAGGAACTCTCCACCCTGGGGAGCACCGGGGCCGGACGTGCCGTTCTTAGTTTAGTCGCATACCGAAACAGCAGCGGCCCCGTCCGTACCCGTGGCTCCCGCGGACGGAGAAGAGCTCCTAACCTTTTTTTGTCTCGTTTCTTTTTTTCCCCTTTAGCAGACGAGGGCGGCATGAGCCCCTAGGTTAGATGGGCCGATCTCAGCAAGATCCTTCTCTGAAATGGATAAGGTCTTGGCTGTCACATTGGCAAAAGCCGGAGCAGGATATCCCTCCTTACTTTTTAAGGCCTCGAGCGCCCGCGCCGTCTGAGGAGGACCTTGCACGGGGGGCGGACTCGGGTTCTGTGCTTGGCATCGAGCCCGTGTTCGACCTCATGAAAGATTCTACCGTCTGGGACTGGGTTAACTCAGGGACCAAGTCCATCTCAGGGAGGGGGGGGGGCTCCATGTGGTCATCCACCCAAAGGCATCACGGGTCCCCTTCGAGGTACCTTTCGTCAAATCCTGGGCCAACGAACCTGCATCCATCGGGAAAGAGAGGGGGGTACGTACAGTGACCCCATCTAAGCTTGATATGTGCGCCAGCAGGACTTCAGAGGGCACGGGCCGACGGCCTCTGTTATCCCACACTCCTAAGGCGGTTGGCCCTATCAAACCGCTGGAGGGGTCAATTATGGGCCGCTGGCGCGCTTTCTTGTCAGTCCCCTGAGAAAGTAAAGGAGGGGATTGCCACTGTAAAGAGGGAGTCGCCCAAAAGTGACTCCAGAGAAGGGGGCACGGGAAAGTCCCCTGCCCCCGTAACCATAGGAGAGGAGTAAGTCTCCTCTCCGGTAGAAGAAGTTTGGAGGTTCCCGAAGGTGGCTCCGTCCCTGTTGAAGGGGGAGCAAAGAGGGAGCCAGTCGGGGCGGTTAGTCCTGTCAGCACGGTGACCAGGAAAGCAAAACGCCGTGCTCCTTACGAAGGTGAAGTTAAGGGAAGTAAAAAATATGAAGTATAGTTCGATTAACCCAAAGTGGCGATTACCTGTAGTGTTGTAAATAGGGTGGGTACGCAACTCTTCCAAACTGCTCCATTTAGTGGCGAAACGAACCTAATAAATGAAAGCGACATCACGCATTTGCACTTTTCAACGTAGATGAGAACCGCATTCACACAAACGCACCCATTACAAATATAACATGGAAGTGTGGAAGAAAGCGCCGACATATCTAACACACATTATTATAATTCATTTCATTCATTTTTCGTTGGAAACATGGGGGTGTATGGGGCGGGGAGGAGGGATGCAGGAAAGTTGCGAACCCGATCCTTATCGCCCTAATATTTATGTACAATCGATCTTCCACACAATTTCACTTCTAATTCCGACACTTTCTTTCCGAACATGTTACAGCCTTTATTAGAAGCGATACCCTCGTTGGTTTTTCCATTGTAATTTTTGCATAGATAATTGGAATCGGTGTAAAAGCTCGATCAAAATCACTCAACAACTTCAACTTATACATATTACGACGACTGCGTTGTCTCCCAGACTTCGGCACATTCCTGTTGAATGGCTCGGTCTGGCTGATCTCCGAGCACGTTACCTGTCCCGGTACCTGGACGAGCGTAATCGCTACCGCTTGTCCCTTGTACTCGGGACGGGTTCGTGCACACATACTTGGGGACTCTCCGACTTTTTGGAGGAGGCTTATTTGACTTTGTTGTAGGCCGCATGTTCCTGCGCCGGGCGGAAGCGAGCATACCTCCGACGCCTGAGCGTGCTTCTTTCTTGCTTTTTGGCTTATTTGTTTTTTTCTTGTTTCTTTGCTTTTGTTTTGTTTATGTACGTTTGTTATTTGTTTTTTAGTGGGTTTTTTTCTAGCGTGGTTATGACGACTTATGCCCTAGTAGGTGGCCGCCCGATGGGCTCCTAAACCCCCATCCCGATACTTTCATGCAACTCTTCATTCCTTTTCAACAATCTATTCGTCATGCAAATTCTCATTTTTTATTCTTTAACAACCTACTCTTCACTACATGTCTCATTGTTAACATTCAACTCATATATTTTTAATTCTTTTTCAACACTTCTATTCATGCGTTCCAATTCTTCACTTTTTTCAACGTTCCACTCAATCTGAAATCATTTTTAACATTCTACACTTTTTTCCCTCTATTCCTTCTGGTCCATGCCTTTTTTTAGCATTCTCTTCATTTTAAATGATCCTATTCACCTATTCTTTTTCATTATCTATCATCCCATTCATTCATTCCGACCTTTATTCATCAAAATTATACTCCTTTCGCCAATCATTTCTTTTTAATACAGCCAAGCGTCACCCTATTCACGAATTTCATACTGTTCCTTAAGAGGGATTCGAACCCCAGGGAATAAGTGCACCGAAGAACACCTCCCCTGGTCTTCATTATTATAAGTGCACCGCAGAACACCACCCCTGGTCTTCATTATAACCCTAACCTGGTTGAAGTGCATCAAAACGAGTAAAAAATTGGGTCTTCGATTAATGGTTGCTTATCCATGCCTACTCCAGGTCGCCGACAGACACAGGTCAACAAGTCCAGCTTTGCAACAAGTTCGATCGACCTGTGTGTGAAGAAGTGAAATTTCTCGTGGCTCCAACACCCGCAGTTTTCCTCACCTGCCCAACACTCGTACTTAGCCTTCCCTCCCGGTCCCAATGCATGTAGCATCTGCGGTTATATATCTCCCACACATCTTCACTTTCTTTCATGTCCTCGTTGGTATTGCTTTTTAAATTCGAGGGGGAGGGGGAGATGAAATTCCGGACGTTTCTGCAGAGCATCGAAAGATGGATTCATTTTGTTCTGAGCGATAAATGCGGTTGCCCGGGAGACGCCTGGCAAGGGAGGGGGGGGGTGCAGAAGATGGGGAGGGTCTTCTATAATAAAAATCTCGAGAAAAAGAAGGAATAGGACAAAAGTATAACTAGGATGGAGAAGGTTGAGGCAGCATTTTGGTCGACAGGGTTTTTTCACATTCTATTTTTCGTTCCATTTATTTATTCCTGTCTTTCTTTCCATAATACCATTTTTCCTTCATTTAATTCATTCCAATCTTAATTATGTTACATCATTCTATTCTTCGCTACTTTTATTCATTCGTCATTTCCTTCATTCTATTTCTCATCCCTCTTATTCATCATTGCTATTTTTATCTTTACTTCATTCATTTATTTAATTTGCCTTCATTCTTCTTTATTTTATTCAGTCTACTTTATTCCTTGTTATTTTTCATCATTATCTCCTTATTTACTTAATTTAATAGGCTTTATTCTTCGTTATTCTTCATCATTCGATTCCTTTTTCAATCTCATTTTTCACCATTCTATAGTTTTTCATGTTCTTTCAACTTTCTTGTTCACCCTTATATTTACTTTTCCTTTTATGCACTCTTTATTTTTTTTAACCATTTAATACTTCTATCCTTCTATTCTTTTATTTTCACCATTCTCTAATTCTATCCATTTTGATTATTAAATCTTGATTCTTTTGCATGATTTTATACTCCTCTCTTTTTATTAAATCCTCATTCTTTTTCACCATTTTATACTCCTCTCCTTTTATTAAATCCTCATTCTTTTTCACCATTTTATACTCCTCTCCTTTTTATTAAATCCACATTCTTTTTCAACCTTTTATACTTCTATCCCTTTAGTAAATCTTCATTCTTTTTCATCATTTTATACATCCTATCCTTTTATTAAATCTTCATTCTTTTTCACCATTCCATACTTCTATTAGTTCTTCTTTTTCGTGATTCTATACTTCTATTCTTTCATTCATTCGCTATTCTTTTCATCTATCTTTTTATACACTCTTCTTCAGTATTTTATGTCGTTATGCATTTAATCATCTGTCATCATTTTAGCACTATTCTACTCTTCATTCCTTTATTCACACTCCATACTTTTCGCTCCTCATTCATTGATAGTTTTTCTACATTTCTCTCCCTTTATTACACTTAAGCTTCCAGATCTTTCCTCATTTTGTACGCATTTTTCCTTAAGGTGCTTAACACCATCTGTCACCGTTGTTTCGGTTATCTAGGTTTGGAAAAGCGGCGAGAATTGGATACAATAGATGAAACTTAAAATAAAAATGTTTACATACAATAGATATATAAATAGATATAATAGAAGTTAAGTGAAAAAAACAACAACAATCGACTACAATGAAATGGAAAGAAAAACAAAAAAGAAACACGATTGCTACATCAAACTTCATCACTGCCAAAGATGTTGGGGCTGGAAGAGCACAAATTAAGCCGTATGAAAAAGTTAGTATTAAGCGCATTGACACTAAAAAAAACAAAAAAAAACATTACAACTGTACAAATCACTAAACGCGCCCGTGGGATTATCATTATTATTATTATTATTGGCTTAAACGAAATGGAAGTAGAAAGGTTTAAAGGAAGAGGCAAATGAGAAAGAAAGTGCAGGTAGATGCGTTGGTGAAAAGGCAAAAGAAAGAGTAGAAATGTTTAAAAGAAGAGGCAAACGAAAAAGGAATTGAGATAGATGGGAAGGCCTTAATGAATAGGCGGTATAGAAAGAAATGGACATAGAGATGAATTAAGGAATGAATAGAAAAGAAAAAGTTTTTAATAAATAATTACACTGAGTAGCACGATTTTTGTCTTTGGCTAAGCAACTGTTATTTTCTATTTGCTTGTGTCTAGAATACATGAGAAAAAAACACTTATTTATTTCAAACTTTGCTTTTGTGTCGAGGATGATGATATCTATATGAAATTTACCCATTCCTTCTGGAAGGAAGTGGCGAATTTGAACTTTCAGTTGCATAAAGTAGAAACAAAACGACATGATACAAAAATAGCATTTATTTATTCTAGAATTGCATAAGTGAGATAATTAAAATATTAGAAATGAGTAGTTTTCCGTGATTTACGCTTATACTGTAAATTACTTTCAGGAATCAGCCCCAAATATAGTCTCCCATCAGATTTTCATTATACGATCCTTGATAGCGGCGTTCAAAGTCCATTAGATCCTGGTGAAAGCGCTCGCTATGCTCCTCGGATTAGGCTCCCATGTTTTCCTTATATTTATCAAGATGAGTGTCAAGAATATAGACTTTCAGGGACATCCTAAAACCCATCTTGCCGTAGTTTCTCACCAAGTTCTCAACAAGCTTTACATATTTTTCGGCTTTGTGATTACCTAGGAAGCCCAGAACCACTGCTATAAAGCGGTCCCAGGCTGCTTTTTCTGTCCTAGTTAGCTTCTCGGGAAACTCCTTGCACTCCATGACCTTTTGTATTTGTGGACCGACGAAGACCCCGGCTTCCACCTTTTCTGCAGATAGGTTAGGAAAACAATCTTAGAGATACTTGAAAGCTGCAGACTCCTTATCTAGAGTTCTGACGAATTGTTTCATAATGCCCAATTTTAAGTGCAGAGGAGGAAACAATACTTTTCGGGGGTCCAACAAAGGCTTCCATTTGACGTTGTTTCTTCCCACACTAAAATCGGTCCGTTGTGGCCAATCCCACTGATGGTAGTGTGTCACGGTGTCCATGCTGTCCCAAAGGCAAATATAACAAGGAAACCTGGTAAAGCCCCCTTGGAGACCCATCAAGAAGGCCACCATTTTGAAGTCTTCGATAACCTCACAACCGTACTCTTCATATTTCAATGTATATAGCAAGATCTTGACACTGCTGCATTCCTCTTTGAGCTGGAGCGGGTGAACAAGGGAAAGAGATGGATGCATGTTCCCGTTATGAAGCAGCACTGCTTTGAGGCTCGTGGACGAGCTGTAAATAAAGATGCGCCAGTCTTTGGGGTTACAAGCGATTGCGATTGCCTCAAACAGACTGATCACATTATGACAAAAGCAAAGCTCATCTTGACGTTTAAAAAAGCTTGTAAAACCCTGGTGACGCTTTCTCTAACCTGATATTTGCACACTCTCATCTAAAAAATCCCACTACGTGAATCTCTAAGTTAAAAGCTCGGCATTGGACTTTGCGAGAGCAAGATCTCTGAAAAGGTCGTTAAGATCTTTTTGGTTGGGGTAGCATGGGTTTCTCTCATCATTGCACCTCTTAATCTGGATCAATGACTTCATCCTCTTCTGAACTGCTTTTCCTTTCTAAAAACTGATGCTCTCACTTTTTTGGAGGAGTGGGTACGAGGAGCTCAGAACTGTGTGGCACTGGCGCAATAGATGACTGAAGGTCTGGATACACGATAACAGGCGCGTTTTTGCCTGCTCGACGTTTGGAAGGGTTCACCACCCAGAAGAAACAATTGCTCGAGTGGTCGGTCAGTTGGTTCTCTCCAAATTCGTGGAATGTTAAAAGATATAAAAATCCAATATCCAAATAAACAAAACATTATATATATATATATATATATATATATATATATATATATATATATATATATATATATATATATATATATATATATATATATATATTACCTTCCAGAGTTCTTTTACAGAGCTAACAGGTGAAATAAGATATCCAATGTTTGTCTTGATCTCCGACTGGCATGCCGAAATATGCCATGTAGGCCTCACACATCTTAGCAGACATAGCGAAATGCGTCTGTCGGATGCTTACAAACTCTTGATGCCGTGTGTGACCAATGATTCTATCAATGACGAGTGACGATGTCTGCGTTGTGACAGCTAGAGTTAAACTGATCTGTTACAAATTACAAATTAGGTTAAAGTGATGAAATTGTGTGGTAGGTATATAAAGGTGTGAAAATGATTTCTAGTTTGCCCTGGTGTTAGGGCATCACTAGCATTCTTCTCAATTCAATTTTTTAATATTAAAAATTTCCTCCGTCATTAAAGTTGCTGACTGTCGTTGTCAGCCAGTTTCCTCCATTATAATATATATATATATATATATATATATATATATATATATATATATATATATATATATATATATATATATATATATATATATATATAATCAGTTGTGTTTTCCGTCGAAGCATTCGAGCCTTTCAAAGGTGTCTCTTATGCTGAATCTCATAAGTTCTGAGTTTTAGTGTGTCTCTTTTATTTGGGCACTTCGACTCTTTTTATCGTTTTTAGTTGTTTTGATTTTATAGTCAATTGGGAATTGGGCACTTCGCCTCTTTTTTTATTTGTTTATATTTGTTAAATTTTTACTGTCACTATTACATCAGTCTAGTGTACTACTCCTACGTGTACGTAGGTAGTACTACTTCTCTCGCGCAGGTTCTACTGCTAGGGAACAGAGCCGTTCTACCTATTGCGCGTCTTCGGTTTGCCTTTGAATCTCCGTATTGACCGGCTTTAGTCCCACTCTATTGTGTAGAGTTGCTTGCCGAATACGGTCGATCCTTTGCGTGCCAGTGATCAGCAGAGTGGCTTTATTCTGCACCCTCTGCATCATTCTGAGAGATGTGCAGCTTGCCATCTGCGTGATCACGGCCGGGTACACTAGGAGTGAGCGTACCAAGGCCAAATACAGCTTTTTGATGTTTGACACGCTGAGGCCTCGTAAACGGTAAAGTTTCTTCAGCTCTCTTTTGGCTAGGGAGACTCTGGTTTTCATATGAGTCTTATATCCAGTAGACATTCTTTGTATTTATACAGTCATTTACGTTGCCAGAATGTTCTATAAATTCTTCAAACATATAAAAAATTCTCTAAAGTTTTAGAAAGCTCTACAGTTTATTTTTCACCAAATTAGTGCTGAATCTATTTGGAATATAAGAGAACTGCCATTGCTGCCCAGGTCGCAAAAAACAAAATATAAGGGAAATAATAGCTATTACTAATGTATTTCCGTTTCAATATTTTTTTAAATACAGTATATCATTTTTATACCATAAGTGAACAAAAACATAACCCTTGAAACTTTTGATATGTTTTTACTATTTGCATTGAAATAATGTTATTTACCATTGTCGTAAAATTCAAGTAGTCCGAACCTGACCCTTTTGGCTTCCCTCCAAAGATGCAGGGGAGGAAAGACGACAGCCCCAAATTAGGAAAAGATTTCCTCTTCGAGTGCGTAGGGATTTTAAATGGCGAGAGTGAATTAATCGTTGGCCGGTTTTGCTACTATTTAATTAGGTTTTGGTGGTTGGAGGATTTAAACAGGAAAAACAAGAATAATGTTTTAATCTTATACAAACAATAGATATTTACAAAATAATATACAGGCAATTTAGTTAACACCGTTTACTAAATGAATGAAATTGAAATGACAAGTAGGACTCGTCTTAGCCGTACTAGGGGCTCAATAAGTTCACTAATTGTCCGAGTGAAAGCGGGAGGCGACTGCGAGGTGAGTCTTAGCCGTACAAGGCACAATAATTGTTGCAATAATTACCCGAGAGGGACCATGAGAAGATCACGAGGCGAGTCGCTCCCTCGCAGAGCATCACGCCTCTTCGACGATAAAAGAGAATGTAAGTCTTACGATTTTCTGGAGAAGACCAGGAGTACGGGTACTCGGGGGAAGATATTTCTTCGAGGAAGCAGGGTAGAACGTGATATTACAGACGTAGTCTTCGTCGTTCCGAATATGGATTCCTGCTGCGAGACCGAATAGCACGGGGGGGAGGAGGGGTTGTCGCTCGAGGATTGCGCGTCGTCGATGAATTATTCCAAAGACCTCTTATGATGCCGCGTGAATAACTTATGTATTACGTGGGCTTGCTTACTTGGAAGCAACGTGGGGACAACTCGCGACCCGAAAGCTCTAAGAATACTTCCTCGATTATTCTCGGGGTGGAGAATATATATTACTACGCCGGAAGTTTCAATGTTTGCCGGAGGAAACGTTATCGGTTCGGTTCCACAGTTTCGATGGCGGGAATCGGCGGTGAGGGTCGTAACACCATAAACGGGACGGGGTTCTGGCACGTTATCCTTCCGGAAGTTTGCCGACGGTCCGGAAGCAGGGCTCCTTCGCTCGAACTCCCTTTCTCGTGACTCGATCACACACGCTCGCTCTTTCTAACCCTCATTTTCTGATACACATAAATGGGCTAATTTAAAAATTCAATGTCTTAGCCACAAAAGCAAAGTTTTTTATAATTATTTTTTTATTATTTAATAGAGCCACAAACAATTAAAAAATAATACTTTTAGCCCAAGTACAAGACGAAAGTGAAATTTTGTTAGTGTTATCAGGAGGTGGCTAATAGAGCTTTTGTTGCAGTTACTGGCACACATTTATTTACCCGTGTACCGAAGACTCTTACCATTTACTCTAACCTTTGGTCTAAGACTACTAATACACTTATAAACATGTGTACCAAATAGCTACATGTAGATCAGTCCAGTTTTGGTAGGGGATTTCCCACCCCTCTGCACTCTTTTCTTTAGTGGGCCTACTGCTTAACGCAGGATACGAACCACGGTTTGTTAAATCATATGAGCTGTTGGCTGCTAGACGCTCCGCCCTTTCTCTTGGTGCTTTCGGAAGCGTTTTTAAGAGCCGCCTCTTCCGCCAGGCCTTTATTTTCATGGCTAGGAAGGCGTTCTATGAGGCCCCACGGCTCTGAAGAACGCTGTATAACTACACCCATTATCTATAGCTTTAAAAGAGCATGTCTGTTTACACGTTCGCTTGGTGGCCACATTTCTGAAACGATTGAGCTGAAATTTGGCACAGATGCACCCCTCTGTAAGAAGGTTAAAGATCATCTGAGGCTCCGCCAACCCATAGACTTAGTCGCGACCAACTTTCGTTTACTCATCCCTGGTCTGGGCCTGGTGGGGTCACCCCTGCCCTCGTACCTCCCCCTCAAAGTGTCAGGGGTGTCATGAAAACCATGTTGCAGCTGACATATGGAGGATTGCGTGAATCTTTCAGCTCTAACACCTGTTGATACGTTCCCCCTAGCCCCAATTTCTGTAGGAGGATCCGCAGTTATTTATCTTCCACAGATTTTCACTTCCTCGAACTTCACCACTGTGTTTATACATGTTTATAAACATTCTAGGGGGGGGATGCCCTCGTTGTTGTTTTTTTAATTCAGGAAAAGGGTAAAATATGCCTCTCCGAATGGGGTGGGGAGTATTTGGGTCGGATGAAATTTATTTACTGTCTCGGAATTTGTCATTTTACTTCTTTTTCCTCATTGATTTATTCAGTATTTCCTTCTTTATCTCTCTATTATTTCTTTCTTTCTCTCTAGTATTTTTTCTTTATCTTCATTTTTTATCTCCTTAGCATTCCTTTCTTTCTCTTTATTATTTCGTTTTTATTTCTTTATTATATTTCTTTCTCTATTATTCATATTATTTCTTTCTTTCTCTTTATTAGTTCTTTCTTTCTCTATTATTTTTTCTTTCTCTTTAATATTTCTTTCTTCCTCTCTTTATTATTTCTTTATTATTGAGTACCCTCAGTTTTTCATTCGCCACCATCCCGGTTTCGACCCTTGTTTATTTGGGTGTCGGTGGGTCCCCCAGTTTGGATTCTCTGCTTAGTGAGCAAAGAACAAAAACAGAGTTTGTGAATTGCCAAATAGACTAAATAAAATTACAAATATTCTGTACATTTTCATTAATATTTTTTAGGAATTTATATTTGGTTATCGCCTAAGTAATGCCGTACTTTTTAGTCGCGTGCGACTCTACATCTCTATGTCGGTCGGTCCCCGTTTTGTTTTTCTTTTCTTTTGTGAATACAATCATAACTATTCGGCCAATTCTAACGAAATTTGAAACCCTTATGCTATTTTGCATTCTCTTTCGAATGATATAATTGACAAAGTCTTCCCAAGGCTAGCGCGGTAATTACTTTGTTTTGGCAATAACATCATAATTATTCGGCCGATACTCTGCTGGACTAAACTAGGCTATAATATGCTATATTGTGCTAGGCAAGCCTAGAATAGGCTATACTATGCTAGACTATAATAGGCTAGGCTATACTATGCTAAGATATATGCTAACTTAGGCTATACAATGCTATACTTGGATAGCATATAGTATGCTAGGCTAGACAATACTAAGTTATGCTTGACTAGGGTATAATAGGATAGTATAAGCTATACTTGTCTAGGATAGTTAATGCTAGGCTAGGTTATACTATACTAGGCTAGGTTATACTAGGCTATGCTAAGCTATATTAGGCTAGATAGGGCTATACTATGCTATGGTAGGCTAAGGCTAAAGTAGGCTATGCTAGGATAGGTAATAATATGTTAGGCTACGATAGGCTAGCTAACCAAGGCTATAATAGGCTAAGCTATACAAGGTTATTCTAGTCTATGGTATGCTATACTAGTCTAGGATATACTAGACGAGGCTATAATATGATACGCTTGGCTATATTATGTTAGGTGTGATTATGCTAGGATAGACTATACCAAGCTATCCTATAGTATACTGGGCTAGTCTATCGTATGCAAGGGTATATTTTCTAGGCTATAGTAGCCTATTCTAGCTTGGCTATACTAGGCTAGGCAATACAAGGCCTGGCATGCAATGCTAAGAAATACCTGGTTAGGCTAGGCTATAGTAATCTAGGCTACACTAGGCAAGGATATACTAGGCTAGGCTAGACTAGGGTCTACTAAGCTAGGCTAGGCTATACTGAGTTAAGGTAGGATGAAGTAGGCTATACTATGCCAGGTTATACTAGGCTAGCTAGATTATACTAAGCTAGGTTAAGTTATGCCCGGGACAGCTAGGTTATTCTATTTTAAGCTAAGCTACCCTATGTTTGGCTAGGCTTGGCTACACTAGGCTAAAACAGGGTAGGTAATACCTAGCTATGCTTGGCTATGAGATGCTATGCTATACTAGGCAAGTTTATGTTAGGCTTCTTTTAGGCTATACTAAGCTATGCTATGCTAGGCTGGGCTATTCTCTACTATGTTATGCTAAAGTATGTGGCTATACCAAGGTCCTCCCAAGGTTAGTCCGGGAATTATTGAAAGTTTTGAAGGTCGTAAGGTCATAAATCAGAATAAGTGAGCACGCAACATTTTGGTCAGCCGACGTTGTTTCATGTTTATCATTATTTTAGGGATCGAAATAAGTATTTATTTATTAATTTAATCAGTAATATAATTTCTACTAGTCTTTAACGCTAGTCTCTCTCTGTATACTAAAATTCAATACCATATTTGTAAAAATCGTTTGCCTTTGATTTAAAAAAAAGTGTTTTAAGCTTGTTTCAACCTCTTGTTGACATCTTCATTCTCTTCAGGTGATTCGCTAAATTCTTAAAGATAGTAATCTGATGGGCTAAGTAGGGTGATTATCGAGGATGATCTATTAATTAGCAATAGAACTTGACAAGCTTTTGTATGGTTGATTAATTATTTGTATCCATAAAAAAATAATGATAAACATGAAAAAATACGGCATTACTTAATAATACAAGTGATATCAATTCTCTCTTTAAATCAGCCCCCTTTCACTTTACGAATGTTATTTCATATTCAAATGAAAAGTTTGGGTGTTGTGTCGTTTTAATTACTTGTTTATGAGCTTAAATCGCTCTTCCTTCCCTTCATTCTTTTATTTAACTCGAGTAATAAAAGATGTTCAACAAGTGCTCGTAAACTCCTCAATCGTAGACTCCTGATGCAAGGGGAAAAGGATACTTTCAAGCTCCCTCCTAAAGACCGAATCTAACGCGTATAAAATGATGTTGGGGAACGTACGAGTCGTGTACAAAATCCCCCATGATCGTTTTCTAGTTATTGTATGAGAAGGTACGTGTATATATGCGTTTCGAATTCTGGTTCTCCGTTTCCTCACCACTTATTGCTTTTATCTTTCTCTTCTTTTCCCCCCGAACGACCTCTCCCGGGTGACGCCTGCGAGCAGGTGATTCCCGACCGCTAATTGGTTGACTTTTGCACCGGCGTCTGCGACTCCTCGAATTCCGGCGATTCCAATTGAAGCAAGAAGACTTCAAGTCCCTCGTACGCATATGTGGACGGCTGTACTGTATGACGTCTACATACACACGCTCCGAGGGACAATGACAAGTCTTCTCTCGTAGGTCGGAAGACCTGGATAGATAGCCGGTAAAAAGGGATTCAATTTTACCTTGATTTTTTTTGTCATGAGGGGAGAAAACAGACGGGAAAATGCAGAAACAGATCGAGAAATGAGTAAAAGAGGGTTAAAAGAGCGAAAAGGAAATGGAAGAATCTAGAATTTCCGAATGCAGATGGGTAGACTTCATTCCCTGCGCCAAGATATACCAGCCACCCTCTGGTATCATTACCTCGTCCCTGAGAAAGAGGAAGAGTCTAGAATATCAATACAGTCGGGTAGATTTCATTACCCTATGCTTTGAGGAAGTTTGATTTTGCTAAAAATTTATCATGTACCCTCTTCTTTGGGGCGGAGAGTAGCCTTGAATGGGAATAGGGTCTGAACCATAGTTCTCGGTCTGTCCTTGGGTGGATCAAAGGGTCTTTTCTGGTCTGCAGTTCTCTAGCTCTGAAGTTCTTCACGGGCGGCCCTTGGTTGGATCTTAGGGTATTTGGTGTTCTGTAATTCTTCTCCTCGGGGTGGCTTTTGTTGGATCCTAAGGTCTTTGATGTTTTACACTTCTTCTCTCGGAGGGGCCTTCAGTGGATCCTAGGGTTTTTCCTGGCCCGTCGTTTTGTAGTTCTAAAGTTCTTCTCGGACTGATCTTGGATGAATTCTAGGATGTTTGTTTGTCTCAGGTTCTCCTAGGGCTTGCCTTAGGTGGTTCCTAAGGATTTTGGTTATCTTTACTTCAGTAGATCTGAATTCTTATCGGGTTGTCCTTGGGTAGAGGATGATATGATTTTCGCTGCCTTTTTCCTGTAGTTATGTAGGTTCGGCAACCTTGGAAATGGAAGGACGATTAAAACCAGCGATCGGCTTTTTTCTTTTTTTTAATTCACCTATCTAGCGACTGTATTAGGCTATTATAAAAGTCATAACCCCCCTCCCCCCAAAAAAATAAAATAAAGAACAAAAACGAAAAATAACAACAATGAAGCACGTTCCTGCGTTGGGGAAAGGTCTGCCTCCCCCCGGCGCAGGAACGTGCGACCTACCACAAAGAAAGTAAAATAAAATGGATGAGTCTGGTGGAGGAGGCCAGCCTCCTCCATAAAGTCAAATAGTTCACAAGTCGGTGTGCACGAACTCGTCCCGAGTACAAGGGGCAAGCGGTAGCGACCCAGCTCATCCCGACAGCGATGGGTCAAGCTGGATTACTGCTCAGTAAGGGCTGTCTCGGAATATCTACTGCGAATGCCACGGGTATCACGTGGTACTTTGGTGAAATTTTGGCTCCCCTTGTCAAGAACGTGTAATGCCAGTGGACACGTTCAGATTGTATCTGATGTGTGCAACTGTCGGGCATATTTGAATGTGTGTTCCATCGCGTGTAGTTCATTGTGGCATCTGCAGATGTATGTGTCGGTTAACCAGGGTGACCAGTGAATGACGGGGGATTATTTTTTATCCGGCACTTGTTTGGCGACCGCCTGCATGATCATGGTGGCTGGTTATAGTTAGCTTATCTTTACCCTATTTTGTATTAAAAGTCAAATAAACAAAATACCCCCCCCCCCCTAAAAAAAAACACTACAGAAGCGGAAGGTGAGGTCGCCTCCCTCCCCTCCATCGCCTGAGCATATACAGTCAGTACCAGGGCATCCGGTACCGGAACGGGTAACGTGCACGACGAAGATCCCCCGGAGAATCTGGGGGACCAGGAAGACGTGGGGATGACGTTTCTACAGGGTGTCCGCGCTTGTAGACATATGCGATCTACCCGTCTCGTGGGTCTAGGAATAGATATTCGCAAGCCCAGCTCATAGCACTAAGTCTTAATACACTCATTTTATTTACTCGTCTTCACTTTATTAATTTTCTTTCTTCCATATTTTATCTTTAGACGTCTATACCCCTGTTTTGCCCTTTTTTGACATAAGTGGTCTCTTTTATTTCTATGGCGAAAAATAGACTCCATTGGATGGGATCGGAATCGAATCACTCTCTCCTTGATCGAAGTTACACCACAAGGGACATGTTTAGTCGCCGGATGGGTTGCTGAGTCGACTATAACGACCCCTATTTAGGAAATAAACAAAAATAACTTAAAAATACAACTTGAGAAATTTCTCGGTGCCCCTGGATGATTACGGTTCGAATCCAAACCGGGTGAAAGCGCAGGTGAGCGCCCCACCAAATGGCTGGGCGTCCCGCGAGTGTGTCCAATTCGGAGACGACAGAAAGCAACCTGAAGCCATCGCGGCATTGTAAAATAGGTCCATGGGAACAGTCGCGGCGCAATGGCACGCAAATTTAAGTTCCCCTCGACCATCTGCCATCTTCTTTGCCAAGCAGCCAGAAGAGCTGCCCGTATTCCGGCCATGTAGTCGGTGTGAAGAAGAGCGAAACGCTGGTCACGTCGCCCAGTCCTCGCGGACTCTTTGGCGGCCTCATTAGCGCGATCATTCCCCGCAGCTCCTAAATGTCCAGGAACCCAGCAGAAGATAATCTCGACATCCACCCGACTCACCCAAAAAGTGGCGTCACGGTTATTTCAAACAAAGGGATGCGAAGATTCCAATGCCCTAAGAGCACTCAGGTTCTTTGTGAGTCGCTATAAATCACAATCCGGTCTCCGAACCGGGCACGTCGCGTTATCTTCCGTACCGAACAGTGTATTGCAACCAGCTCGGCCGTGAAAACAGACGCAACGCCTGGCAGAGGCCCACTGGCCTCAAACAGAGTGGACATGGCGTGGAAATCGACCCCCTCTTGGAACTTGAGCCATTCGTATACACTGGCACGGTTCCAGCATGACACGAAGTGCGCTCCAAAAAGGCCGAACGCATTACCCGGGGTGCTGTAGAAGCCTTTAGAGCAGAGGCATAGCTACAAATAGTCAAAGGTGGTCCTTGCCAGGGTGGCCTACTGGGCAGAAGCAGGGGCGCTGGAGAGCTATACCTAGCTCTCGAAGGAGTTTCCTAGCCCTAAACCCAAAGGTATAAGGTATGACTGGAGTTTTTCGGCAGCATAGGCACCGTCGAGATCAGCTGCGGATGAGGTGAGAGCTGTTGGCAACTGAGGGATGCGCCGGGCTCGCGGGTACAGGTGAATAATGCACTGTGCAAGGCGCAGAGCGAGTGGCATCTCTCCAAGCATGGAGAAGTAGGCTCTTAATGGGAGAAATGCGGAAGGCACCGGTCGCCAGGCGAAGGCCGGTGTGGTGGATCGAGTCCAACTTCGGGAATACAGGCTCGGCTGCGGATGCATAAAAGTCGCATCCGTAGTCGAGCTTCGAACGAACAAAGGATCGATAAAATGTAAAGCAGTAGCCTTATCAGCGCCAAAAGCGCTGAATGTCACGGAGCGAAGAATATCCATGGCGCGGGTACAAGAGAACCTAAGGCTGCGAATATGAGCGTCCCAGGTGAGGCTTTATTCAAATACAAGACTAAGGAAACAGTGCGAGTCCACCACTTCTAGGCGCACACCATTGAGAAATAGGTCTGGGTGAGGATGAAGCCGTGGATGGCGGTAGAAGTGCACCACATTAGTCTTAGTCAAAGAAAACCGAAGCCAGTGCGCTTCGGCATAGCGAGAGACGAGATTCAATGCCTGTTGGAATCGACGCTCCAGAGTTGGCATCTGGGCCGCGCCAAAAGAGATCGAAAGCGGAGCGAGAATGTTTTCGCTCAAAACAAAGAGTACGACACTGATGACACTGCCATGCGGTATCATAGGTCTTTTCCAGATCGAAAAACAGCGTGGCGTAGTGCTGTTTACGAAGGAAGGCCTCGAAGACGGCATTTTCCAGTCAGAACAGAGCATCCAACATGGGGTGGAAATTGCGGAAGCCGCACTGTCCAGAAAACAGATAGCCTCTGCTGTCCATTAAAAAGGCTAATCTAACATTTACCAATTTCTCCATCAACTTTCACACGCAGGAAGTTGGAGAGATTAAGCGGAAACCGGCCGGGGTAGAGTGATCTCTCCCCGGTTTGCGATTCGCCAGGTGTCGAAGTATGGCGTACAGAACATCGTCCAGACTCGGGGAGGTGTCCACCCACGAAGCAAGAGCGGAACGTAACTCACCTAGAGTAAACCTGTCGTTGAATGGTTCTCCGCCTCTGGAGGTAAAGTCAAGATTGCGGCCTTCCTCGACATCACGACGCACAGTGAATGCATGCTGGCGGAGCAGCATCCGGGCAGGAGAATGCGGAGAAAGCGGTCGCGAAGGATTCCGCCACGGACGCGGGGTCCGAAATTGCGGTCCCATTCTCCTGGAGAACGGAAGGATGGGGGGGGGGGAGGGGGGAGTCCTGCGAGAACTTGCCAAGACTCCTTTTAACTCGCTTTCACACCTCTGCTAGAGGGGTCTTCCCGTTAAGTGAAGACACTTATGCCCGCCAAGAAAAGCGGGTCTTTTCCTCCCTCAGCCTCGAAACCTTAGGGGAGCGGGGCAGCTTCGGACGCAGGGGTCCCTCTTATGGAAGATCCATCGTCTCCAAGCCACCCAGCCTATTTGGTGTGGGTGAAGCAGCCGAAGCTCCTTTAGTGCTTTCCTCACTTAGGGGGGGGGGCAAATTTAGGAACACCAGAATATGGCCTCACGACCCTCTTCATGGGTGTTGCCCCCTGTGAGTTTAACGATTCGGTGGTAGCGCGCGGCCATTTCGCCTTACGCGAAATGGTCACGTTGGGGGAAGGGATGGGAGCCCTGGTTTTAGCCGGTGCTGGATGCGAACCGTTTGTGCAGCCAGCTCTACCAGGAAAGCGCTCGGGGTGGGTATAACTCGCTGAAGGGTTCCGAATGGGCGTGGAAGCGACCGTGATCATAGGCCTAGAGGGAGGGGGGAAGGAATTCTTTCTCAACATTGGTGCATAGGAGTTGCCAGGTAGCGCTTGGACTAAGTCCTTAACCTCGCGAAATGAGAGAGGATCAGTGGTCTGAACGGCCAGGATTTCCTTCTCAAGGAGATACGCACCACATTGATTCGAAGAAGTGGAGTGCGGCTCTCCTCAATTGACACACTTGGCCACACACGATTTGGACTTATCGTGTGCGGCCTTGGAGTAACTTACACACACTTCGGGTAACCCCGACTTTGGACGTAACTGGAGCGATTAGTATGGCCGAAGCGATGACAGTAGTAGCACCTCTCCGGCAGCGGCACGAATGCCTTCACGCGCGAGTGATACCAAAAGGTACGCAGAGACTTAGGGAGCTTGTCACAGTCAAACGTGACGAAGAGTGTAGGGGTGGGTCTCGGGCCCCCTCCCTGTTTTCTCATCACACGTTTGACCCCGACCGCCACATGGTCGGCAGCTCTAAGGTGATATCATCTATGGAATAGTCGACGAGTTCCCTCGCATTAACTACTCCTTTCACGAAGTTCATGGTACAGTGCGGCGTCACACTCACAGCTGTGCCATCAAGTGTCCGAAGGGCACTAATCATTGCCGCCTTCGGGGAGATTCGACGCATTCGCCAAAAGGCGCCCGTCCGAGAAACGGGTCACCTTCGTCTCTCTACCAAACACATTAGCTACAGCTCTCATCTGATGGATCATGTTGCTCTTAGCCAACATGCTGCTATCAGTGGAGTGAATAACAAGGAAGCGTTTGAAGCCAGTGGGCTCGAAAACGCCAGGTAGCCTCTGAATGAGGGGTCCCGACCAAATCGAGGCCTCGCTCTGCGCAGTTGTGGTCTTCGTCTGGGACTCTCCACCCGGGGGAGCAACGGGGCCGGACGTGCCGATCCCTGCTTGGTCGCTTATGAAAACTGCAGCAGACCTGTCCGTCCACTGCGGCTCCTGCGGAGGGAGAGAAGCGCCGAGTCCTTTTCGTGTTTTTCTTGTTCTTTTTCTGAGAGGAGTGTGGGGAATGAACTCGCTTCTCCCCTTCGCGAGCAGGAGCCCCTAGGCCAGATGGGCCGGCCTCGTCCAGATCCTTCTCTGATATGGAGGTCTTGCCTATCATAGGAGCAACAGCCCGGGAAAGAGATCCCTCCTCTCCTTGTGAATCCTCGGGGAGCCGAGCCGTCTGAGGAGGAACTTGCATAGGGGCGGGCACGGGTTCTGTGCTTTGCACCGAGCTCGGGTTCGACCCCATGGAAGATCCTACCGTCTGAGGCGGGGTCGTCTCAGGGACAATGTCCATCTCAGGGGGGGGGGGGGGCTTCCTGTGCCCCCCCCCCACCACCCGAGTCATAACAGATCCCATTCAAGGTACCTTTTTTACCTAATGCTCGCGAGCCAGTATCCGTCGGGGAAGAGAGAGGGGCACGTAAACTGAACCCCCCATCCTGTAGGCTATTAGCGCACGAGTGCAGGATGTTAGGAGGCAAGGACCGACGGGTCCTGCCATTCTTTTACCCCCTGAGAGAGTTAGCCCTATCGACGCACTCCAACCTGGAGCGGTCAATTTTCAACTTCTTGCGTGCTGCTTTCTTGGCAGTCCCTTGTGAAAGAAAAGGGGGGACTGCCACTGCAAAGAGGAAAGCACCCAAGGGCGCCTCCTAGAAGGCGATGAGGAGGAGTCCCCTACACCCGTAGGCAAGAGTAAGCCTTCTCTCCCGTAGAAGAAATTTGGAGGGTCCCCTGAGTAAGCACATGGGGGGGGGGTCTCCCGAGGGAGGCTCTGGCGATGGTCGAGGGAAAGGTAAAGAGGGAGGGAGTATTTTTTTTTTAATTCAGCCTTGTGCATCGTGGCCCCCTTTTATAGCACGATACGCAAACGCTAATTACTCCACGCAGTACCCGCTTTGCAAGGGGTGAACACGGGGCCGACAAAGCCAGCTGCCGCCTTTTGAGGCCACTCCTCCAGCCATGCCCATCGGCATGGCGGCTCCCAAACCTATGCTTACAAACTTTCTACGCGATGCCCTCGTTAGTCTCGGGGTGGTGTGTGTGTGCCCCATTAATTGTATTTGGGGACCAAAAGGCTCGTTCCTGGGGTGGGGGAGGGGGGTATTTAGATGAATTCTACATGATTATCTCCTGGATGTGATCCAGGAACAGGCAAGTAATTTTGTTCCTTGTCAACACTTTGGAGGGTGAATTGAAGGTGAACAAACTTCTTCATCGTCGTTGCTTTTTGATGTTCCTGCGTAGGGTGCATCTCCAAAAGGACTCATTTTCAGTTGAAACCCAGTTTAGCCTCCTTGAGTAATGTGGTCGTTCTCTTCTCCACCAGATGGCGCGTGGAAGACCGCTTTTGTTGGGGGGGGGGGTTAAACTCGTAGAGAGACACACGTACAATCGACTTTTGTGTGGCCATCTTGTCTTCGCCCATGGACGCTTTCTTCCGGCAGTTATGTAGTATGATGTATGTATGTCTTATGTTGCAGAAAATGATCACGAACCGTTATTTAAAATATTTAATGCATTTTAAGAATAAATAAAGAAATATAAAAAAAACATGTTGGTAATCACGATAGTTATATCGGAGAAGGGGGTCCTCAGGGAGCCTATTCCATTAATTAATTAATTGCCTTTATTATAAATACAAATGAAACGAAGAATTTTCGAAAAAATAATTAAAAAAACAGTATTGTTCCTCCATAGAAGCGTGAAAATCCTAAATCCAAGGCCTACATGAAATTTCGGAGTTCTAAATAAGGTCTTAAACTCTTTGGCCCTTTTTAATTTCTTATTTTTTCTTCTAAAGTCTCTTCTCACCTTTCGGGTTTTTTTCTTCATTGAACACCATGCACTATTCGTCAATGCCAAACACTTCTTTTCTTTTATATATGCCACCAAATTTGACAGTTAAAGAAAATTTGTGGAAGAATAAATTTCCTTACGAATGAATGGTTCCACCACATCGTTTACTGAACCGAAATTCAATTTTGTCCAGTTTTAAGAACCTTACCAAAGATTTTGAAAAAGCGTATGGTGGCTATTTAATGGACTGAATTATACCTCTCTATACCTATTCGATACCTAAACTACGCAAGTGTTAACGAGAATTTTTATATATAAAAAGGAAGGCCCATAATTGAATACATAAATTACCGTTAGAAAGCAGAATACAGCTTAATAATATGCCTTATATAATTACCATATAACAATACTCAAAGACCGGCCTTAAGGATTTTTATAATTACCAAATGGAGGATAACGATAAATAGAAAGAAGCATATCGGTTTTGAGAAGGCAGAGCAGCTTAGGCTAGCGCAATCTAGGCCAGGAATCGTTGGTCATCTGACAACGAGATCCCGTTTCCTGATTGGAGAATTTCGGCATCGTTTCTTTATGGTGATTGGCCGAGCCAAAAATCATTTCACTCTTATTGTATTCTCTAAGGGCGTGAGCAAGCTCAGCAGAGCCATCGAATAAAACCGGGCTTTCTTCTTTATCCAGTTGATCATCGTGCCCCCTTGCAAGTATATGTCCGCACGAAGCGGAAAACCTTCAATACCTGCGCATTAGGCCATGCGTAGGGTTAACTCCGCTTTTCCCTGCCATTCCAACGAAGGAAAATCGTTCAAAGGTGCCATGAGATTTTCATTTAATTTTCTCGTTTGCTACTGCAGTAACACGGCGCAATACACTTACTTTTTTAATACCCCCTCCAAGACCATAGTAGCATCACATTAAATATTTCTTGAGAAATAAGCCTATATTGTTACAACGAGTCAATAAAACATAAATCAGTACTCTAATTGACCTTAATATTGTAGTGAATTGTTTCTCTATAAATTTTAAATGACTACACCCTCAATTTTTTATTATTTGGAGAACTAATCTAGTTTTTTATTGACTGTTTGTCTACAAGGAACGTGCTAGGATATATTCACGAAATGATCTCAATCGCTGCATGAAGCTTCCGTGTAGTTTGCCTCCTTAATTTTCAGAAGGCCTAATTTTACGTTCTGCTCAGCGGCAGGAAATGAGGCCACAGCCGCTTTTCAGGAAGCGATTAATACCGTTTCGCCTAAGATATTTTGATACAGTTAAAAGCTCATGGCATAAAAGGAAGATGTACTTAAAAGGGATCGAAAATTAATTGGCGAACCGCAAGTAGTTAATCGTTAATTAGTTAGTAGTTATTTGCGCCGGTCGTCCATCCCTTTATCAAAAGTGTACGATGTCGTACCGGATAATGAAATTGACATAAAGATTAGAATAGCCAGCCTGGAAGCACCCGGGGACGATTTGTGGGGTAGGGGGGAGTAGTACCAGTTCTGCGTCAGGGGTGTGTGGATATAAAACCCACTTTGACATGATCCTGGACGAGTGATGCGTTGTATGTGTGAACGGGCCAGGAAGTGACAGCAGTGCTATTTGTTGTGTGTGGTGACGTACGCGGCCGGGTTTGGTTGCGAGAAAGCCTCGATTACGCCTCGTCTCACTGAGCCCGCTGAATTTTCTTGCGTCTGATCTGACCAGGGTCGAACCCGGTACCTCGGCGTGGGAACCCAACACCTTCTCCACTTGACTAGCGAGAACGAGTCGTGATAAATCCTACTTTGACAGGTTCCTGGGCGAGTGATGCGTTGTATGTCCCTCGGGGCTCAGTTATTGGCCCATTGTTGTTTATAATCTATATTAATGAACTTGACAGTCATTTATTATGGAAATTTCAACATTTAAGAACGACACAAAATAGGATATAGAGTATAAATATTGTTGTGGTCTAGTAATTTTATAAAAAAAAACCCAGTTCGATACTGCTCTAAATTGCGAAAAACCAACGAAGTTAAATGAGAGATTTGTAAAGAAAGTAGAAGGTAAAGTGAAAATAACAGGTGGGTACTGGGTAGGGTGCAAATTGCTGATGGTAGGGGGACCCAAAAAATGAAAGATGAAGTTCCGTGTAGATATACGTAAGTTACCCATAGAACCCATAAATACACTGGAAGTGTAAATGGGTACCTCATAATCAAACCACTTGTCATATTCGATACACTTTTGGTCTGATTCAAAAGATATCTCAACCTTAGAACGCGTTCCACGTCGCGCAACGAAATTAATCGCTAACATTACAAATAATCCACGTGTCAGATGAAGGGAGACTAATCTGCTTTCATTACAAAATCGTTAGCGCGGTCGACTCATCGAAGTCTTCAAAGTACTAAATGTTTTCTTAAATTAAATAACCGAGTGACGACTAGAAATAACGGATTCGAACTTATTTAAAGAGGATTTAACACTGCACGGAATTTCTTTTCTTATAAAATTACTCGGATATGGAATAATTCGCTCTCTTTGGTTGGTTGCAAAACAACCCCTGCAACCAAAGATAGGGGAAATATGGTACACATATTAATAAGATAAAAATAATAAGATAAAAATAATAAGAATAATAATAAGGGTGCGCCAAACAAAGGGTTTTCAATTTCATGACGCGTTCTAGATTTAAATGCTATATATAATATCATCAAATATTGTTTTATTTTTTTTCTTACATATTATTTAGCTCTGAAATATAATAAAACATGTATATTTATTGTACACTATAAGTAACTCGTCTTAAATACAAATAGAATAATAATAATAATAATAATAATAATAATAATAATAGAATAATAAGAATAAGAATAAGAATAAAGGAGGAAGAAGAAGAAGAAAAAAAAGAATATTAATAATAATAATAATAATAATAATAATAACGAAAAGGAGGAGGAGGGGATGGGAAAACGAAGAAATACATGGTTCTACGAGCATTCAAAACATCTCCCTGGATGTAACAGCTAGGCAAAATACAGGGTGCTCTCAAAGTGGTGTCTTACTTTTAGAAAAAAAAGGTAACATTTTCCTAATTAATAAAAATTTTTTTAAAAAAAAGGTAACATTTTCCTAATAAAAATAAAATAAGCATAGACGCTATTTATTTTTTTTAAACCTTGAGTGTTTTGATAAGAACATTGTGCAATCCAACTTCAGTAACTTTTCCTATTTAATTTAAAATAAAAACTAACGTAGCCATGTTATAAAAACAAATGCATTAACACATTTTTTTTTCTAACATATAAAATGGAATACATGTATTAATTTCCCATTTTAACTCTGAAGATGATACTGGTCGTATCGAAACGCGCCAGCATAATAAAAGAAAGTGCATAAATTTCCTTCCATCTCTTTGCAATAAATAAATATCAGTCTCTAATGAACTTCGGTAGGCTTTTATTCACGGGTTGAACAATGATGAAGAAAAGGCGAACATAAGACAAATCGAGAAGATTGAAAATAAAATTAACACGAGACTAACGGTCGCTTTCAATAAAACCTGCCATAATATATATATATATATATATATATATATATATATATATATATATATATATATATATATATATATATATATATATATATATATATATATATATATATATATGCGCCAGGGGAAAAGTTTTTAAGAGTGGTGAAGTAAAGATAAGTGAATATTAGAAAGATTTATAGTGAGGTGACCATAAAGGACGGGGGATGAGGAGGAGGGTAAGTTAGGAGTTAGTTACTTAAAACTACGACCAGAAAACCAACGAAGGCATCACCCGCAGAAAGTTTGCAAGGAGAGATTTGTAAAAAAAAATGTGTAAGAAAATGAAAGTGAGTGGGAAATAAATAGCCTCAGATCTCTCTGCTAGCAGTGAGGCCAGGAGGGCACGAAACCCATCAGATGTCAGCTGCAGCGTCGTCACCAATGGGATACTTTTACCCTCTTGCAGGGCTGAGGCCGAGAGTGGATTCAGCGATGTCAGGAGTACGTGGAGGCACCAAAGGGTTCAAAGGTACGAATTTTAGACCCCTATTTGTGGGGACAAACAGGAAAATTATCTAATTCAACGGACACTCTTCGCCTCTCCTCTAATAAATAGAGAACAAGTTCGTACATGGATCGCACGGACTCAAAAATACGAACTCATGTCCCTTTGTGAGGGGGGTCAGTGCTAGAGAGAGAGAAGGAAAAAGAGAGGGTGGGGATGGGGGCTTAGAAGACTTTAAAAAGCAAAAACCATTGTGGCATCTCGACTATAAAGCTTTTTGAAAGTGTTGAATTTGAGGGAAGTGAAAATTCCGTTGACAGCCCGAGAAGTGGGGGGAGGAGACTACTTGTAGCGTTCTGGATCATGAGGAGAGCATGTAACTCTCCCTAACGTTACTAACCTCCACAATGATGGCAAACCATGACGGGAGGGTAGCCTACGGCTGAGAAGTCTCAATCCCCAAGGTTTTACGGTATATCGCTCGAATTTGACCTGTTGCCCCGACCATGGGGCGAATTTCATCACGCCCCCAACATAATACTCAATCTTTCAAAACCAGTAGTTTAGTGGGCCTTGTGGAAAAGGCGTTAGACTTCTAACGCCAAGTTATCGGGTTTAAGCCCAGCGATAACGAACAAAAGCTCAAACTTACGGAGGAAGCTAGGCGCCTATGGGCGGAGGCGCTTAGTTTACCCGTAGATACAGGTATCCCATGGCATACGTCATAACTTCTAGAGCTAATCACAACAACGCTGTGTCTTCCTCTACAAACTCTTTCACGCACACAACACATCACTCTTCACACACAAAACCCATCACTCGTCAGTGACGTAACCGGGCGATGGGGTAACTAAATCCACACACTCCTGGCGTGGGTTATGAGGGTTGTATGTTCATTGGATGTTGTGAGGAAATTACTAGCCTATACCGTACACCTCCCCACCTACAAAGAGGACCGGCCGCTAGTGCTCTCGAGTTCAGCGATTGTCGGTTTGATCTTCATGCAAATTTCATTATACGAATGGCCATCATTCTCTTCAATGAACTGCCCTATTTCTTTTATATCCGCGCTCTCTTATTTTATTATTGGCGGTGCCCATCAATGACCTAACCTCGGACGCTTCTAAAGGATAGAAAGTCACGTAACTTCTTAGGGAAACTTCCAGTTGGCTGAGAGGCAGTGAAGAGCATTATTTTTTAAAGAGCCCATCTGGCGACTGCATACTAGAGCAAAAGTCGCAGTACTTTTTGAAGGTCAGACTTCCTCCAAAAAGTCGTATAGTCCGCAAGTCTAAGTGCACGAACCAGTCCAGGAATAGGTAACGTGCATGATGATCACCCAGACTGGAACATTAAACAAGAAGGTGTCGAACAACAGTCTGGGGGACAACACAGTCGTCGCAATATGGTACCGGCGAGCGCTCAATCAAATGGCGATGTGTCCCACGAGTGTGTCCAATTTGGAGACGACAGAAAGCAACCTGAGCCGTCGCGCCCTTGGGGGAAAGGTCCATAGAAACAGTATAGAGCAATGGCACGCAACTTTAAGTTCCAATCAACCATCTGCCATCTTCTCTGCCAAGCAGCCCGGAGAGCTGCCCGTATTCCTGCTATGAAATCGGTGTGAGGAAGAGCGAAACGCTCGTCTGGTCGCCCAGTCCTCGCGGGCTCTGTGGCGCCCTCATTCCCCGCAATTCAGACATGTCCAGGAACCCAGCAGAAGATAATCTCTACATCCACCCGGCTCGCCAAAACCGTGGCGTCACGGA
The DNA here is from genome assembly GCA_963969495.1 of Ceratothoa steindachneri. Classification (NCBI taxonomy): domain Eukaryota; kingdom Metazoa; phylum Arthropoda; class Malacostraca; order Isopoda; family Cymothoidae; genus Ceratothoa; species Ceratothoa steindachneri. The sequence goes on from OZ018322.1 coordinate 93,069,760, forward strand.
TATCGCGAACCAGGGGATGCGGAGATTTCAATGCCCTGAGAGCACTCAGGTTCTTCGTGAGTCGCTATAAATTACAATCCGGTCTCCGAACCGGGCACGTCGCGTTATCTCCCGTACTGAACGGTGTATAGCAGCAGCTGGGCCGTGAAGACAGACTGAAGCACCTGGCAGAGCCCCGCTGAATTCAAAGAGACTGGACACGGCGTGGAAACCGACCCCATCTTGGGACTTGGAGCCATCCATATACACTAGCACGGTTCCAATGTGACACGAAGTGTGCTCCAAAAAGGCCGAACGCAGTACTCCCGGCGCTGTAGAAGCTTTGGGAGCAGAGGCGTGGCAACAAAAAGTAAAAGATGGTACCGCCCTAGAGTGGCATCCTCGGCAGAACCAGGGACGCTACCGGCCCGAGAGCTATATTTAGCTCTTGTAGGAATCTCTCGGCGGCATAGGCACCGTCGAGATGAGCTGCAGATCCAGTGAGAGCTGTTGGCGATTGAGGGAGGCGCCAGGCTCGCGCGTACAAGCGAATAGTGCACTGTGCACAGCGTAGAGTGAGTGGCATCTTCTCAGCTTCGACAAGTAGGTTCTCAATGGGGGAGGTGCGGAAGGCTCCGGTCGCCATAAAACTCACATCCGTAGTCGAGCTTCGAAGGGACAAAGGATCGATAAAATGTAAGGCAGTAAGCTTCGAAGGGACAAAGGATCGATAAAATGTAAGGCAGTAGCCCTATCAACTCCCTAGGCGCTGAACGTCACGGAACGAAAAATATCTATGGGGCGGGTACAAGAGACCCTAAGGCTGGAAATATGAGCCTCGCATGTGAGGCGTCGGTCAAATAACAAGAACAAGGAAACTGTGCGATTCAACCACTTCCAGGCGTTCCCTGAAGAATCTCAATGGCGCGGATATTAGATACCCTAAGGCAGTGGTCGGGGAACAGGGGTAAATTACCCCCAAATGGGGTAATTTAGAAAAAATGGGGGTAATGGGTGTGCTATGGATGTGGATGTGCTAAGTAAGGGAAACGAATATGAAAGTTGGAGATTAAGAATGCATCGAGGAGCCTTTCTTCTATTTTTCGATAAAATCTGGCAACATTTCTCCTAATTAAGTGGCATTTTGCCATGTTTTGAACATGACTCTTTCAGAGTAGTTGATGAATTGGTAGAGATGATCAAGTGATATAATAATTATTTACATAAGGTGAGTTATGATATAATCTATATAATATTTACGTTTCTGTATAGACTTTTGTGATTAAAATTCAACAAAAGTTAAATATATAAATATAAGATTAGTTTAGACTTTAGGATATTTTAGTTTATTTTTAAGGGTCTAATTATCTCATCAGCTGTTTAGTTGCCAGTTTCTCACTTTTTAGGGTTAACTATTATATTTTTCATTTATTTATTTATTTTTATTTCAATGAATTATTCTATACTAAAAGTAAGTTTTTTAACGAGTTTAACTCTATTTAAGAAGATTTTATGCAGCCCCTACAGATGTAATGCTCACTCTTTTTAAGTCGTATTGTTTGATTTTTTTATGGTTGTGAGTTGTGGTTTGATTTTATGTTATGTTATTTTAAAGTTTTAATTTAAACTCTTAAATTCGTCACTAAATATTTTTTTCTTTTTCAAAAATAGAAGTCAAAAGACCTTAAAAAAGTGATAGATTTGTCTTTCATTTTCAGATGGCATCAGCAAGGAAAAGGACTTATCAGGCACAGTTCCTTAATTATGGTTTCACAGAAATAGAGGACAAAGGACAAATGAAACCTCAATGTGTCGTCTGTATGAAAGTACTGACTGCCGAGTCTTTCAAAAATAATCAACTGAAGAAACACTCGGACAAGGTTCATTCACATCTGTCTTGCAAACCACGGGAATACTTTCAAAATCTGGAAAAAAAACAGTCAAAAGACAGAGATTGGAAAATAACAAGATTGCAACCTTTGACCAACGTTCAGCAGCAATAGCTAGTTTTGAAGTGGCATGGTTGGTTGCTCAAAACAACAAACCACATACTATTGGTGAAGATTTAATCAAACCGGCGGCTGTGAAAATGGCAGAAATAATGTGTGGGCAGAAAGTAACTAAACAACTGAATACAGTGCCTTTGTCTGCAAGAGTTATTAAAGAAAGAATTTCCATCTTAGCAGAAAATGTGAGAGGACAAGTGATTTCTTCAGTAAAAAGGAGTAAAGAGTTTGCCATTCAACTTGATGAGACTACAGATGTCAGTAGCAATTTGCAGCTGATGGTATAAGTTCGATACAGGGGTTATGATGAAATTGAAGAAGAAATGCTGATATGTTCTCCTCTTGAGTTGAGAACTCGTGGTATTGATGTGTTCAATAAGGTTGATACATACTTCAAAAAACAAAGTGTTGATTTAAAGTGGGAAGATTGTACTGCAGTATCAGTTAATGGAGCTCCTGCCATGCTTGGTCACGTCACTAGTTTTGTGGCTTTGGCCAACCAAACAATAGAATCCAAATATTCAGGTCATCCATTGTATGATACATCGCCAGGCATTATTAGTTGTGAAGGATTTGTAACCAGAAGTGGAAACTGTGTTAAATGATGTAATTAAGATTGTCAATGTTGTAAAAGGGCATGTACTAAACACGCGGATGTTTCGTGATTTATGTGAGGATGGAGAGGCTGAATATTCAACCCTTCTTTTCCATACAGAAGTGAGGGCTTTCACGTGGAAATGTCCTGAATAGAGTGTGAGCTCTTAAAACCGAACTTGAAATATTTCTGACTGATCAAAAACACACATTTGCAGAGAAGTTCAGAAAATCAACCTGGCTAGCTCTTCTTGCATACTTAGCTGACATTTTTGGGCATGTAAATGCGCTGAACAAGGAATTGCCAGGAAAGAAAATCAATCTCATCTTATCAAGGGAAAATTTTTCAGCATTTGTATCAAAGCTTCAGTATTGGAACCAAAGAGTAAATGCCAATAAGATTGCTGTCTTTCCAAACCTGGCAGAGTTTTTGGAAGAATGTGAAGACTGCAGTCTTAGTGACATGAAGGAATCAGTCACAAGGCACCTGACCAAACTTAGGAGTAGGTTCTGTGACTACTTTACAGAGCTTGATTCACATACTGTCAGCTGGGTTTTAAATCCCTTCAAATGTGAACTGGCTGATTTGACTGAAGAGCCTGAGGGATTAGCAGAAAAGCTTATTGAACTGCGTTCCAACAGTGAAACAAGCATGGAATTTGAGACCAAGGATGACCTCTCAAGTTTTTGGATGTCAAAAGCTGCAAAGGCTTATAAAACTGCACATTTGGAAGCAACTAAAATGCGGCTACCTTTTGCAACAACCTACCTTTGCGAACTAGGTTTGTCTACCCTTGTAAATCTAAAAACAAAATACAGAAACCGGTTGGATCCTGAAGACAGCATCAAAGTATCGGTGACATCCAAAAATCCCTGATATTAAAATTGTCGTATCAAAGATGAAACAGTATAATTTTTCCAAAGCCTGAAAGAGCTGATATATTCAAGTTTTCAATAATTTTTTCATTAGTTTTATTTGTTTACCATTCACATGCCAGAAAGGGTAAACATTTTCCTCTTTTGTTTTTGTACGAATTTTAAATACATGATAGAGACATAGTCAATAATTTTGTTTGTGTGCCATGTATTGCTTAAAAGTGACTTTTATTTCTGTTTATAAATATATAATTTCCTACAATATTTCCTTGTGCGCTATTTCCATGCCAAAGAGACGGACTTTTATTTCCTAATGATAGATGAAATAAAAAAGTAAACATTATCCCAATATAATTTTTTTTGTGTGTCTTTATTATCCATGATTTTTATAAGTAAATTGGTTTGGTCCCCAGAGTACTTCAAAGTCTAAATTCATTTTACTACAAATTCTTTTGGGGTAACACCCAAAAAAGTTACCCGACCCCTGCCCTAAGGCTACGAATATGAGCCTCCCAGGTTAGGCCTCGGCATAGCGAGAGGCGCTGTTCAAAGCCTGTTGGAGTCAATGCTCCAGAGTTGGCATCTGGGCCGCGTCAAAAGAGATCGAAAAGTTCTTCAAGTAGAACGTAGCGATAACATCTTCCATCAGCCCCGAAGTGATGCCGTTGATGCTCAGGGCAAAGAGTGTGACACTGAGGACACTTCCCTGCGGGACACCCTCTTCCTGTTCCAGTTGGCCGGATAGTGCTCCTCCCACCCGTACGCTGAATCGACGATCTCGCATAGATTCAGAAATAGAGATGGGGAGGCGTCTCCTCGCCCCCATCGTGTAGAGTGTCTTCATGATATCGTATTGCCATGCGGTATCAATCAGTCGGAGCAGACCATCCGACGTTGAGTGGAACTTGCGGAAGCCGCACTGTGCAGAAGACAGATGGCCTCCGCTGAACTAACATTTAAAAATTTCTCCATCAACATGCAGATGCAGGAGGTTAGAGATCGGGCGGAACCGACCGTGGTAGACGGATATCTACCCGGTTTGCGAAAAGCGAGGACAGTATCGATTCACTAAGAGTCTCCGAGGATACCCCCTCCTCAGATCCTGTTGAACAAATCTAAGAGAAATGCCATGCCTCGTTCGCACAGGTGTCGAAGCATGGCGTACGAAACCTCGTCCGGAGCAGGGGCAGTGTCCGCGCACGAAGCGTGAGCGGAACACAATTCACGCAATATAAACCTGTCGTTGAAAGGTTCTCCGCCTTCTAAGTTAAAGTCAAGTTGGCGGCCTTCCGCAACATCACGACGTGCATTGAATGCTGGCCCAGCAACATCCCGTCTAGGAAATGAGGAGAAAGCGGTCGCGAATGACTCTGCCACGGACGTGGTTCCGAGATTGCGGTCCCATTCTCCTGGAACACGAGAGGGAGGTCCTGCAAAAACTTGCCCGAATCCTTTTTGCTCGCTTTTACACATCTGCTATAGGCTTCTTCCCACGAAGTGAATACACGTATGCCCGCCAGGAAGAGTGGCGGTCGTGCTTCGACATATACCGGAACCTAGCCCTAGCCCGACGAAATTCAGCGACAGTGAAATCGTTCGGGCGGCGCTTATAGCACATGTAAGCATAACGCTTCTGTTTGAGGGCCGTCTCACAGTCGTCTGACCAACACGGAAGCGGTCAGCGTGCAAAATGGCCAGACGTTCTAGGAATAGAAGTCAGGCCCACGGCGATGGGGTTGCCAGAGAACTTAACAGCCTCATCCACCAACCTAAACTCATCGAATGGGAGATAAATTAGTAATTTCCTGAAATGCAGATCACTGCGACCGCGCCAAGCACCACCAGGGCGGGCTCTCAGGCAGCAGTGGCCCAGAAGATGATATTTGAATGGGAAGCTGATCATTACCATGGATATCATCGACCACTCTCCACCCAAAATCAGGCCGTGCATCCGTAGAACACAGAGATAGATCAAGACAGGAAAATGAAGCGGTTCTCAGAGAGTGATGCGTAAACTCATCCACATTTAGGACACCGATCCCCAGCTCGTCGATCAGGTCGGCAAGGACCTGATACCTGGAATTGATCGAGTATTCTCCCTAGAGAGGGTATCTGCAGTTCAAATCCCGTGAGCAATATAAAGGGCCTCGGCAACCGTGCCACGATGAGGCGAAAGTCCGCCGCATCGAAGTCGGCTGACGGTAGAATGTACGCAGAAATAACAGTATAACTCCTATTGTCGGACAACGCGCTGTGGCCTTTGACAACTAATCGGGGGAGGTTGGGTTTGTCATGCAAGTCTTTTCCTTCCTTCGCCTCGAAAGCTTGGGCAGGCGCCTTCGGAGGCGCTGGTCCTTCCTTTGGAGGATCTACGGACTTCAAGTCACCAAGCCTAGCACTCTGTGTGGGCGTAGGAGCCGAAGCTCCTATAGTGCTGTCCTCCTTTCGGAGAGCAGCTTTAGGAACCCCGGAAGATGGCCTCACGACCAACTTTAGAGGTGTTGCTTCCTTCGGGTCTAAGACTCGGTGGAGGTGCGCGGCCGTTTCGCCATAGAGGCCTGGAGGGGCAAGGAGAGGAGGGTGTCTTTTTAAATATTGAGGCATGAGACGGCCCAGGCACCGCTGGGTGCACCAGGACCTAGTCCTTAGCCTTGCGAAAGGAGAGACGTTACTGAGCCCGAATGGCCAGGATTTTCTTCTCAAGGAAATAGGCACAACATTGGTTCGAAGAAGTGGGGTTAGGCTCTACACAATTGATACACTTGATCACACACGATTTGGACTTATCGTGTGCGGCCTAAGAGCAACTTACACAGACTTCGGTAACCCCGACTTTGCGCGGTTGCAGGAGTAGCACCACCGCGGCAGGGGCACGAATGCCTTCACGTGGTTGCAATACCAACCGGAACGTAACGACTCCGGGAGCTTGTCACAGTCGAACGCGATGAATAGTGTAGGGGTGAGTCTCGAGGCCCGTCCCTGTTTTCTCATCACACCTTCGACCTTGACTGCTCCATGGTCGGCCATGGAGCCGACGATGATCCTCTGATGGGTCATGTTGCTCTTTGCCAACATGCTGTCATCAGTGGAGCGAATAACGAGGAAGCGTTTGAGGTCAGCGGGCTCGAAAACGCCAGATAATCTCTGAATGATGGATCCTGACGTAATCATGGCTCCGCTCTGCGCACTTCAACTTTTGTTCTTGCAAGGGACTCCCCACCAGGGGGAGCACCGGGGGTTCTGTGCTTGGCACCGGGCCAGGTTCGACCTCATGGAAGATCTTACGGTCTGGGCCTGGGTCACCTCTGGGATCATGTCCATCTCAGGGGGAGCGTCCTTGTGACCACCCCCCCAAGACATCACGGATCCCATTCCAGGTACCTTTTGTCTCGTCGTGAGCCGGGAAACCGGCATCCGTCGAGAAGAGAGGGGGAGATGTGCACTGACCCCCTGTAAACAGGAAATGCACGCCAGCAGGACTTTAGATTCCCCGGGTCGACGGGCCCTGTCATCCCTTGCTCCCCTAAGGAGATTGGCCTTATCGAACTATTCCCACCGGGAGTGGTCAATTATGGGCCGCTGACGTGCTTTCTTGGCAGTCCCCTGTGAAAGTAAAGGAAGGACTGCCGCTGGAAAAAGGGAGTCGCCCATGTGCACCTCGAGAGAAGGGGGTGAGGGTGAATCCCCTGCACCCGTAGTCTAAGAGAGGAGTAAGCCTCCTCTCCGGTCAGAGAGGTTTGGAGGGTCCCTTGAGAAAGCACAGTGGGAAGGGAACCTCTATTTCTGCTGTGGAGTTGCCCGATAGCGGCTCGGAGGGTGATAAGGAAGGAGTAAAGGGGGAGACTTTTTCTTCACCAATGGGTAGGGGGACCCTATTAGTATCACGGGACGGAAACGCTAATCACCCCACCTAGTAGCCCGCTCTGTGAAGGGTGAATACGGGGCCAGTAAAGCCACCTGCCGATATTTGCGACCACTCCTCACGCCCAGTGGCCAAGCAGCCCTTGGGCATGGCGGCTCCACCTTGGGCTGGGCATAAAATTGGTAGACCGTGAAAGGAGAGAGAAAGGGTATGTGGGGAAGGTGAGGGTGGGGATAAGGCTGGTTGTTAAAAACCTACCACCCCAAACCGGGGCTCAGGTGTGAGGGGCGTTCTACCCTACACCCTTAGCTCCGATCCTGGATAGTTGGGTGAGGAAGCTGGTCTGTATCCACCCTGTGAAATTAGAGGCCGACCAGAGAAAGTTGTGGGAGAGGTTGCAGGGAAGTAGGGTAAGAAGACAGGGTGTCATAAAGAAGGAGAAGAAGTTGTGTTGGGGTCGGATGGGGCGCTGAGTACGGTCAGCACGGCAGCCAGTAAAACAAATCGCCGCGCCCCTTACCGCGGTCAGTGAGAAGCATCGATCGAGATGAGGAAAACCAATGGTTGTCGAGACAATGGAGTTGATTTGGTTGCCTACATTTAAAAGAGCCTGCTTTTACACTGCAATAGAGCCTACATTTACAATCATTAAAAGTTGTCATCTCATTTCTAGATCTTGTCGGTGGGGAAAACAGGAAGACCCGGAAAGTTGCGCGCTTTTCCCACTACGACAGCGTAAAATCAACCCCGGCTATTTACGGTTAAATAATTTTTTTTTTTACTTCCCCTAACTATACCACTCTAAAATCTCCTTAAAGGGAACATTTTCCCTCGTTTTACGCTCTGAGAGATGGGTCGTGTCATGGAACCGCTTTGCGGTGTCGATTGTTAATGAAACGAGTCCTCCCCCCCCCCTCCCTGTTTTGTCCTGTAAACAAGATTACTCGAGTTTATTGCCTCCTTTCACTCAAATTGTGGTAAAATAATATATAAAGGATGCCATTTTTGCTATGGCAACATTTACATAAATCTCATCCCTTTGCATCGCAAAAGTTGCCAGAAATGGTATACTCTGGTATGCGACCGCCCCTTCCCCCTGAAACGCATTAAAAACACGTTCATTTCAGGTTTTTTGTTAATGACAATGACCGGTATTTATAGACGAGAATTCGCTGGTTCGGATCCCTACGGAAGCTTTAGAGTGTTTAAATCAATAAAAAACGAGGTTAACAGACTTAAGTCGCGTGATCTCAATTATTCTGAATTATGACCTTATGAGCCTATGACCTTACAACCTTCAAAACTTTCAACAAGTGGGTCACTCCGACCCACAATTAGTTTTCTTTTAATAAATCCCGGACTAACCTTAAAGGACCTTGGCAATTAGATCATTCGAAAGAGAATGTAAAACAACATAAGGGTTTCAAATTTCGTTAGAATCGGCCGAATAGTTACGGTGTTATTGCAAAATAACTCATTGAAAAGTAAAACGGTTACCGACCGTCCGACCGACCGATCAACCTACGAACCGACATAATAACTAATAGAGTCGCGTACAGGCGACTAAAACAAAACTAATAAGAAAAATAAAATTTTTAACTATCGAATATGGGAAACCAAACTACAAAACCTTTCTGAAAATCTTGCTTCCATGAATGGTATCAATCATTTTTGGACTTTAGTGGAATTTTTTTTTTTAATTTTTGTTTTTGCATTTTAATATAAACTATCTGTATCTTTTATTTACCTCTGAGATGCCCCGAATTCCCACTTAATTATAAAATCGGCCTCAACAAAATAAAGCGCGAGGCGAAGAAAATAAAATATAAAAAAAAACTTTCCTAATTTGGTTGCCTAAATTCAAAATTCTGAATCACTTCTTTAATTAATTTTTGAAACTCACAAAATCGAAATTTTAGAAATAATATCCCAGATGTGAAACCGAAGGGTATATTAATTAAAAACTAAGCTCGAGACACAGCAAAAATACTTTGCCAATAAATTTCATAATTAGCACCTTTGATTACGCGTTCGAGAAAATTGGAGGGTGGAAGCCATTTTTTGAAAAATTGATCAAATGGAGATCAACAAAACTGTGAATTAATCAATAATGGAGTTGAGTGGCCGCCAGAATTTCCCCCTTCGTATCAAAAGAATTAGTGTGCAGGTTGGTCGGGAAGGGCATAAACATGTTACAAACAATTACTAATGTTAATAGCTACCCATAAATAACTAAGGGTACTTTTTTGGCATAGTTTTGCCACCCTTTTAAACTCGTTCCAGACATATCAGAGTGGAGAGCTACAGCTTAACGTGGAATCCACACCACGATTTACACTTATGTGATCATTAACCAGGGCCCAGGCGTTTCTCATCCAACTACTAACAACAGTCGACGTAGCTTAACTCCCGCGAGCGAAAGAGAGCCGTGTAAATAAGGGTAATAATATTTATAAACTATCGTATTTTGTTAAAGAAAGTTTTATCTACGAATAAAATATATTTTAAAATGATTTAAGAATCTAACACCTAAAAAAAATTAAGGAGATGAAATTTGGGCAAAATGTTCAATAATTAATTTTCAATATTTTATCGAATTCTGAAACGAAACGTGAGTAACTTTTAAAAGGCTTCGCTCTCGTGCATAACATTTTGAGTGCCGCTGTGAGTCGTTAGTCGCCCATGAGTCATTATGACTCGCGTCACAATAACTACAACAGTAAGGTGCCACTAACGGGTGGATCCATTCATAACCCCAGGTGTGCAAACACTTATAACTACAAATTAGAACCCACTATCGAAATTAATAGACCACAAATAAAGTATCTTGGATCATAAAACCCCCAAATAACGCCAATAATTGACCGTTGATGGATTGAAACCGAAGGATGGACCATATTTAATTAGGGTGGGTCCAAAGATTCTAGAACTGCTTATAATAATCGTTTAAGATGAAGAAATGAACGTTCGCCTCAGATTAAAATTTTTGTTGCTCCCTTCTACAGGGTGACCCCCCCCCCCCCAAAAAAAAACGGGGCCCCAACTTTCAATAGGCCTCATTTCTTAATTTTCTGCAAGGATTGAATGAAACTTTGGTGTTAACTAGTTTATTGTGTTTAAAAACATCATATCAAAACATGAGAATCTTTGGACTTTTCTTCTTTAATCTAGAGCACGTGTTCGAGATGACCTCCATCTAGCTTTATGCATTTCTTGAGGCGCAGCACAAAGTTGTCCTTGACGTCCTTACAAATCGACCGACTAATGGCTCTGATCTCCTCCCTGATGGCTTCTTTGAGTTCCGTGATGGTCCTGGGTCTCCCTGCGTACACTCTGTCTTTAAGGTAGCTCCAGAGAAAGAAATCTGGGGGGCTAAGGTCTGGGCTGTGAGGTGCCCACTTAAAATCAGTCTTGAGACTGATCACACGGCCACCAAAGTACTCTTTCAGCCAATCTCGGGACAGGTTTGAGGTGTGAGAGCTTGCTCCATCTTGCTGGAACCAGAACTTCCCCATAATCGCCGGGAACAGGGTCTGCAGCTTCCTCTTGAAGGTTTTGAGGACCTCAACATACCGCTCCTTGGTGACTGTCACTGTCGCGCCAGATTCCTCGAAGAAGAAGATTGGTCCGATGATGCCTCTGGCTGAGATTGCAGTCCATACCGTGCACTTAGGGGAGTGTCGGGGCTTGGTGGTTACCTCATTTGGTCTGGAGGTCCCCTAAAAGACATTTATCTTCGAGTTTACCTTTCCTTCAAGATGGAAGTGAGCTCCATCTGAGGTTCAAAGGAGGTTAAGGAAAGTTGGGGTCTCCCGAATCTTCTCCAGTATCTTGACTGACATAGCCTTTCTCTGCTCCTTGTCTGAGGCTATAAGGGTCTGCTTCGTCTGCATTATGTATGGGTAGGCCTTTACATCAATTACTTTTACTCTCCTGCAAATCTCACAAGATATACCGAGGGACTGACTTCGCTTGCACACATAGCGTTTTGGACTCTGCTGAACTGACTCTCTCACGCTCTCGACCAGCTCAGCTGTACGCTTCCTGGGGCGTCCTGAATGGCTTGGACGGTTGTCACTGGCTCCATTGAGGTTCTCCACAGTGGTCCACCCACTCATGAATTCTGCTCTTGGAGGGGGCTTTTTCACATTCGAACTGATGCACGAAAGTGTCTTGCACTTTCTTGTAGTACTGCTTGACGCAGTATATTCTTTGTTGGAGCTCCCATTGAGATCTAGTTGTGTTCACAGGCGTTGCTTCTGCCATGTCCTGCAAAGTAAGGGTGATTAGTTAATGAATGAAGGATATATCACAAAAAGTGTGTGCAGGCCCGTTTTGAGGGGGTCACCCTGTACATCCGTGAAGAGGGAAGAGAGGGTAAATAGAATTCCCAGACGATGTATGTACAATTTGCAATCGTAATTCAGTCCGGCGAGTGTTGTAGCATTTTTTTACCACCTCCATGGCGCGGGTACAAGAAACCCTCGATGCTCCCTGTTTACTTTATCCTATATCGAGGGTCAGTACTCACTTTTCTATCCTATATCTACGCTCGGTAATCACTTTTCTATCATATATCCCCGCTCAGTACTCACTTTGCATCCTTAATCGAGCACATTACGCACTTTTGTAATATTTATTTACTCGAGGCGTAGTACTCACTTTTTTAAATTTATACTCGAGATTCACTGGTCACTTTTTTATCCTTGTTCGAGGCTTAGTACTCAAGGGATTGCTTTAGCTCCGTGCCATGGTTTTCACTATATTTATTGCTGTTCCGAGACGTAATTCCTATTTCTTTAGGAACATGTTGCGATAATCCATTTCAATGTCTGCATGAACATGTTCCAAGACTCTATTTCCATGTTGTTGACGGGTTCCATGGCTCCATTTCTACTTCTGAGGGGACATCTTACGAAACTCATTTCTATTTCAGAGGGGACATGTTGCGAAGCTTATTTATATTTCTGAGAGGACATGTTTTAAGACTTCATTTAATGTTTGAAGTGTTCCTGGGTTCTATCTCTTTCTTCAGGGACATGTTGCGAGAATTCATTTTTATTTCCGCAGGGACATGTTTCAAGACACCAATTCTATGTTTGAAGGGTTCCAGTCCTCAATTTAAATTTCTGAGGGGACATGTTGCAAAACTTAATTCTATTTGTGAGGGAACAGGCTCCAAGTGATATGAATTTTTAAACAAATAACGTTTAAAAATAGTGTGAGCGATCTAGGAATCTACGGTGCATCGTGATCCATCCTTATATAGGCATATTTATGCAGACGAAGAGGAACTTACGAAGTCAGAAAAACAACTTAAGTCTAATTTTGAACCTGTGAATTACCGATAGTTTCTTTTTTTCAATTTCGTACACCGAAAATGGAAGGGAAATTATTTTCCAACGGATTTGGGCAAGCAAATTGACTCGAAAGGTAACTGCTATATCTTCGTTGAACATGTAAATGAATCTGACTCATAGTTGTATAGTATCTATGTTATGGTGGAAGAGTCACAGCTTTCTTCAACTTTTGGAATGCAAACGATTGCAACATTTAGGGAGACCGGATCTAAGGACGAGAGACGGGAAATTAAAGCGAGACGAAAAGGAGTTATGAATTTAAAAACGAGATAACAACAACTGGATGAAAAGGGTAATGAAAGTATAAATCGGTATAGGAACCCAAATCTTTCAAATAGCTTCGATTTTGTAGAAAACTGGTCGTCTTTCAACCAAAATGAACCAAAATCTTTTAAATGGCTTCAAATTTGGAGAAAACTAGTCGTTTTTCAACCCAAAAGGACGAAAATCTTTTAAATAGTTTCAAAATTATGGAAAACCAGTCATCTTTCAGCCAAGAAAACCGAACTTAAATAGCTTCAAATTTGTAGAAAACCGTCTTCTTTGAACCAGAAAGAACCAAAATATTTTAAATAGCTTCAAATTTGTAGAAACCAGTCGTCTTTCAACCAAAAAGAACCAAAATCTTTTAAATAAATTCAAATTTGTAGAAAAATGGTCGTCTTTCAATCCAAAAAACCCGAAATCTTTTAAATAACTTCAAAACTGTCGAAAAACAGTCGTCTTTCAACCAAAAAGGACGAAAATCTTTTAAATAGTTTCAAAAGTATGGAAAACCAGTAGTATTTGAACCAAAAAGAACCAACAAATTTTAAACCAGAAAGCAAAATATTTTAAATAGCTTCAAATTTGTTCAAAACAAGTCCTCTTTCAACCAAAAATAACAAAAATCTTTTAAATAGCTTCAAATTTGGAGAAAACCAGTCATCTTTTAAACAAAAAGAACTAAAATATTTTAAATAGCTTAAAATTTGTAGACAACTAGTCGTATTTCAACCGAAAAGAACCAAAATCTTTCAAATACTTTCAAATTTATAGAAAACCAGTTGTCTTTCAACACAAAAGAACCCAAATCTTAATAGCTTCAAATTTGTAGAAAACCAGTCGTCTTTCGAACAAAAAGAACCAAAATCTTTTAAATAGCTTCAAATTTATAGAAAACCAGTTGTCTTTCAACCCTAAAAAGCCAGAATATTTTAAATAGCTTCAAATTTCTTGAAAACCAGTACTCTTTCAACCAAAATGAGTCAAACTCTTTTAGAGAGCTTTAAATTTGTAGAAACCAGTCGTCTTTCAACCAAAGCGAACCAAAATCTTTTAAATAGCTTCGAAATTGTAGAAAAACAGTGGTTTTGAACACAAAAGAACCAGAATCTTTTAAATAGCTTTGAATTTGATGAAAACTAGTTGTCTTTCAACCAAAACCCCAAATCTTTTAAATAGTTTCAAATTTGTAGAAAACCAGTCGTTTTTCAACCCAAATCTTTTAACTGGTTTTAAATGTGGAAAACTAGTAGCCTTTTACCTAAAAAGAAACAAAATCTTTTAAATAGCCTTAAATTTGTTAAAAAAAGCAGTCGACTCTCAAACAAAATCTTTTAAATAGCTTCAATTTTGTAGAAAATCAATCGTATTTCAACCCAAAACCAAAATTTTTTAAATAATTTCAAATTTGTAGAAACTAGTCTTTCAGCCCCAAATAAACAAAATCATTTAAATATGCTTAAATTTGTTAAGAAAACAGTCGACTCTCAAACTAATCTTTTAAATAGCTTAAAATTTGTATAAAATCAATCGTCTTTCAACAAAAAAGAACCGAAATCTTTTAAATAGCTTCAAAATTTGTAAAAAAACAATCGTCTTTCCACCAAAAGGAACCTAAACCTTTTAAATAGTTTCATAGTTGTAGAAAACCAATAGTCTTTCAACAAAAAAGAACCCAATCTTTTAAATAGCTTAAAAAAAAAATCAAAACCAGCCGTCTTTCAACCAAAACGGTTAGATGGGCCTCACGCAGTTTCAAGTGGCCCAGGATGTGAATACCAATAAATAATAATACATAAATCTAAAGAAGAGAATGAAATGAAAGAAATAGGAAAAGAAAAAACACTAATGAAGGAAAAGTAAAGAAAATGCAAAGGAAGAGGAAAATGAAGACAAAAAGAAAGAAAAAGAAGGAAAAAAGGAAGAATCTCTCTTATTATTATAATTATTATTATCCTGCGAGGGTATGTCAGGTGTAGTAGCATGAGCAACCATGCTGCAGCTGACATCTGGACAATTACGTGCCTACCTGGCCCCAACGCTCGCATATGATCCTTTCCTGGCCCACTGCTTGCATGTGGATCTGCAGGTTTAGATATCTTCCACACTTTTCCACTTAATGCAAAGTCACCACTTCCTTGACATAATCCCTCTTCCAAATTATCTGCCGGAGATGGCCTCGTTGCTATTGAACTTTAAATTCGGGAGGGAAAAAATAAGAATATTAATTATCATTACAGTTATCATCATCATTATCCTTACCATTATCATTATTAACATCAAGCACCATCATTTTTATTATTTTTATTATTATACTTTTTAATATTATTGTTATTTTTATTAGTATTATTTCTATTATTATCATTTTTATCATTAATTTGATTATTATTGAGGCATTTTTCACATTTTCCGCAAACTTTTTGGACTACCCTCAATCACCTCGAACCTATAAATTCAAGAACATTTACAAATTTCCGTTGAAAACAAATACTCCATGATACGCCCCCTCCCCCGGCAGCGATTACACTAGTCCCTCTCCTCTGAACCCTGTCACGTCACCGTGACGATATCCTCTCCAGTGCATGGGGTAATAAAGCGAATGGGGGAACTAAAACACACCCCACTAAGCGAATTGGGTTTAACCTAAAATAACGATAAATTCGTACGAATAATTTAAATAAAAAAACAACCTCGCATTATATACGGCAAATTGTATTGCATACACACTTTGCGCCAATCACCCTCCGAAAAACAAAAGATTTTTATAATGGGAACAAAAAGATCTCTATAATGGCAAGCGAATTCATAGGAAATCATAGGGAAGAGGCTCTTAATAAAAGATGTCATCGTTTCCTCGAATGCGGTCGCGTAGTTTCGCTATTAGCGGTCACCATTGACCATAAGATTATGGCATAAATGCAAAGGTTGCGTTGGTGTAATGGTATTGGTTGGGCGTTTTTCTTGTTTACAATCGGGCATACATATTACATATAGAAGCACTTAACAGTACAAGTGTGTTTTGGGGACTTTGTAACGATTGGTCTGTGAATTCATTCACGAACGTGAACAAAACAAACTGAAGTAGTTAGGGATCACTTATTTGGTGGGTTGTAATTATTATTTACTTAAAATTAAGCAGGTGTGGGTGTGCCCATCACTGTCTTTGAAGAGCTTCTAATTATAGGGAAGGTCATAGCCGGGTTGTCTGAAGAAGAGAGTACTGGTTGTGTTCGTGATCGGGAGAGTGTGGTACTTCCATGAACCTCAACATGTACCGAGGATCAATCAGTGAGAAAGAAATAGTTTACACCAAGGAGTGTAACGAAAGAGACATTCAAATTGTGGTGGAAAGGACATAGTTAAGTCTCATCTATATTAACACACGCATCCACAGGAAAATCTCAAACTTGAACAGTAGTAGGTGTTTAGAAGCTGTAGAACAGTTTTCCTTTTCAATCACACTTGCGAGTTTTCGCCTTTTTTTAACGAATCGAGGAGTCGTGGTCTTCATGAAGCCTTTTCTCACCCGAGATACTTCTGTCCTACTTTTCCGTTTACCTATAAATGACTATGAACAGAGTCGTATGGCCCACGCTAACAGCAAAGTAAGTAAGGCCCACGCTAACAGGAAAGTAAGTATGGCCCACGCTAACAGGAAAGTAAGTATGGCCCACGCTAACAGCCAAGTAAGTATGGCCCACGCTAACAGCAAAGTAAGTATGGCCCACGCTAACAGGAAAGTAAGTATGGCCCACGCTAACAGCAAAGTAAGTATGACCCACGCTAACAGGAAAATAGCAAGAATCGATATTAATAGTGTTAAAGAAAAAATTTAATACCATAATAACCCTCACCAACTAAGAGAATAACTTCATTCAACACCAACTAGACCTAATTCTCGTATAATGTCTACTACAACATAGGAGATGGGTTAAATTTAACATTAATAAGGTGGTTAAATTATAATTATAACGAAGGTAAATTTTGCGCGAAATTTTCTTCCCTCGGCACCGAAATTGGAGACAAATTTCATCACAGATCGAATTTAAATTAGATTCCATAATCCCAGACCAAAATTATAATTATGGAACTTTCGATTTTAAAATACGTAATCGAATTCAAATATGTAATTAATAACCATACCGGAATATGGAACTCAGGGGGGAGGAGTAAATCCTTAAGATCTAGCAAGAAAATCCTTATCTGTACAAGTATTTTGTTGTTCCCAAGTCCGAAGTGATTGGGAGGGAAAGGTTCGAATACATCTAGTTTGCTCGATTCTCCCTATCTTAATTTCCATTAGTTTTCACAAACATTTCCTTCCACTAATTTAAGGACTCATGCCACTTATACATGTGTTCTTTACCCGTTATCCCACACAATTGGGTCAGGTCCGGGTGACGACGAGCACCTTGGAGGTGAATTTGTATACAGGAGGCAAGCAGATTAGGACGAAATTCTCTCCCTACGAACGACCCACCCCCCCCCAAAAAAAAAAACCCCACAGGATGAATAATAGAAAGGGACTGCGAGGAAAAGCTCGTAAAAAGAGACAAAAAGTGATAAATTATAATTTTAATTATTTAGAAACTTCTCCTTTAGCTTAAAACGAACCTTCTGAAATTAAATTCATTTGCGCCGACACCGCGTGACAGGAGATGTCATCAAATTAAAGCGAAATGACGCGTGTGATACATAAACACACACACACACACACGTAAATGCACAGGAATAACTCATGGTACAGGTAGAGAAATATGTACATATACAAAGATACATTTTTCAATCTGGTTATTAAAATTTAAAGATATATAATCCAATGAAGGATATTTCTTATTCGTTTTTTAGCGCCTATCTGGCGACTGCCTACAAGGGCCTAAGTAGACAAACTTAATTTCAAGCCTAATACTAGGTTACATTAAAATAAAAAATAAGTAAAAATACACAAAAACAAGCAGAAACAGAGGCGTCACCGGTCCGAGAGCTACACCAAGCTTAGGGTATGACTGGCGTCTCTCGGCGGCATAGGCACCCTCGAGATGAGCTGCGGATGCAGTGAGAGCTGTTGGCGACTGAGGAAGGCTCCGGGTTCGCGCGTACAGGCGAATAATGTAATGTGCACGCCGTAGAGAGTCATCACATGTTCAGAAACCTAGCACAAGATAATCTCAACATTCACCCGGTTCGCCGCAACCGTGGCGTCACCGATACCGCGAACCAGGAGGTGTGAAGATTCAAATACCCTGAGAGAACTCAGGGCACTTTGTGAGTCGCTATAAATCACAATCCTGTCTCTGAACTGGGCACGAAGCCTTATATCCCGTACCGAGCGATGTATTGGAACCAGCTCGACCGTGAAGACAGACGGATGCAGTGAGAGCTGCTGGCGTCTGATGTAGGAGCTGTGATCGCGAGTACGATCACATAGTGTACTGTGTACGCAACAAAGCGAGTGGCATCTCCTCACACCGACAAGTAGGATCAAATGGGGGAAGGGCGGAAAGCACCGGTCGCAAGGGGGAGATCGGTGTGGTGGATCAAGTCCACCTTCTGCAATACACGCTCGGCTGCGGATCGAAGAATGTCCATGGCGGGGATACAAAAGACCAGGAGGCTGAGAATATGAGCCTCCCAGGTGGGGTGTCAGTCGAAAACAAGACCAAGGAAACGGTGCGAATGCAACACCTCCATGCCAACCCCGTTTATGAAAAAGTCTGGGTCGGCATGGAGCAGTGGATGGCAGCAGAATTGCACCACCTAGGTATTGGCCAATGAAACCGAAACCCGTTTTTTTTCTCGAAAAGACGGGAACTCATCCTGTCAATAAACCTGAAACCCTGCCTTTGAATAAGCATGGAATACATCCTCTCGATAACCTGGACCCCGTCCTCTGAATAAGCCTGGAACCCGTTCTCTCGATAAGCATGGAACCCGTCCTCTCAAAAAATTTGGAATCTCTTCTCTCGATAAGCCTGAAACTGGTTCTCTCGATAAACCTGGAGCCCGTCCTCTCGATAAACCTGTAACCATTCCTCTCGATAAGCCAGGAACCAATATCCCCGCCCCCCCTTAAATGAATCTCAAGCCTCTGGGTTCTATAGTTCTGCGAGGTGGCTGTTGAGGTGTCCGCGACCGTTGACACGCTCTCGACATGTCCGGGGCAGGAGGAAGACCCGCCTTGCAACCGCTCTCCGCAGAGCTGCCTCAGACACTCGACCCGTGAATATTGATGACAGGGAGGCCGCTTTTGTTCATCACTCGCTTACTTCCTTTAGTCTCCTCGGCCAAGCATAAATCAGGGGGTTCTTACGACCCTGGGGGGTGATGCTGTTCTAGCATGTGGGGGATCTTAAGACCCGATGCAGGGGAAATACTCACTTCTAGAACCTTGGGGCGGTGGGACTAATCCTTCTAAGATGTGGAGCTTCTTAAAACCCCGGGGTGGAGGACTACTCCATTCTAGGACGTGGGGGGTTCTTAAAATCCCAATGCGGGGGACTACCCCCCAATGAGATGTAGGGGCTTCCTATTAACCCGGGGGCGGGAGAAATACTTCCCCCTGAGAGGCAAGGGACGTTCCGATATCAAGATTGGAGGGGGGGGGGGTAATAGTGAAACAACGAAAACAGATGAGTGGGTGGTTGAAAGTGGACGCAAGGTAGGTAGGAGTGATAAAAAGAAGAGACTACTTGGGGCATAGAAACGGGGAGGGAGCGCAGCTCTCCTTCAGCTAATTATAAAGGTTCTGCGATGGGGGTGGGGTCCCTTGTTTTAACCACTAATACAATCTTCTGACTCCTGGGGGAGGGGGGAATTTAATTGGGAGGTTAATCTCGTAGAGGAGAATCACAACTGACTTTTGTGTGGCCATCTTGTCTTCGCTCATGGACGCTTTCTTCCGGCAGTTATGTATATGATGTATGTAGTATGATGTATGTAGGTCTCATGTATGTAGGTTTCATGTATGAAGGTTTCATGTATGAAGGTTTCATGTATGGAGGTTTCATGTATGAAGGTCCCATGTATGAAGGTCCCATGTATGAAGGTCTCATGTATGAAGGTCTCATGTATGAAGGTCTCATGTATGAAGGTCTCATGTATGTAGGTCTCATGTATGTAGGTATCATGTTGCCGAAAATGATCACGAACTTTCGCTATTCAAAAGGTTTAAGAATAATTTAATGAATATAGAAAACAAAAACGAAAAAAATCGGGTAGGCGTAACGAGGACGCAAACCATCCAAATGGTGGCCATGGCTAAATTGACCACAACCAAACATTACCATCTTGGCGCAACCGCGAACTAATCGCCCAATTTATGACTGAATTCAACGACGAAACTCGTCTCCAAATTGGCTCGTGTACGCATCACACATGTATATACACCTATGTAATCACACACACACACACACGCATCCTCACACGCCGACGTAATCATACACATACACACACACACACGTATCCTCACACGCCGACGTAATCACACACACACATCTTCACACGTCGACCTAAATACGGACAAAACTGACATCATTTGGTGTGCGGGGAATGATGACGTCATTCCGGAGTCTGCGTCCACCATCGTGAATTTCTTTTAGAACTTATAAAAGTCATTCTGACCTTTATGTGCATTTCATTATTGGGTCGAGTGATCTCGTTCACGATACGACAGTTCTTTCTGGCTCGCCTACCAATTGTAATCCTGATCTTTATGTGCATTTCATTATCTGGCCTGGAGGATCTCGCCAAGATGCGCGTGAGTGATGGCGCAATTTACGACCACCCGAAACACAATTGGTTGAAATTAGGAATTATCAGGATTACAAGACTTCGCTAACCCATCGGTAATCATGTGTCCCTTGGACAACTGACAAATGGGAGATCAGTCCTATAAATAGGACGTTTTTCATATTCTCCTATTAAATAATTTCAACTATAAAATGTGTCTTAATTGATTTAAAAAAATATTAATAAAAGTCGAGCTTAATGGGTTAAAATTACCCAAAGTGCATCTCAACCGTAGCGTAGCGTCTTATGCGTGGTTATCATTGTAGTATAGGATGTCCATAAAATATAAGAACCAAAAGGAAGTGTAGTAGTTTATGAAGATTTGAACCTACATTAAAAATACATATGTGACTAGAAAGAAGAAACATAGAAGTTTTATATGATTTATGTTTATTTATGCTAAGAAATGAATATGCAAGTTTAACGGCGATGAACTTCTGGTTCATTCAATAATTTATTGAATCTTCCTTATTGATGTCATGCGAAGCACAAACAAGTGAAGTCACCTGTAAGGTGCCCTAGGAACCTGTAGGTGTAAAATAGTTGAACAGTCTAACTAATAAAGCTTAGAACCAAAGAATTTGCCTCTTCCCCCCCAAATTTCAGGATTGTACGAGCATAAGTAATCGAGTTACTATTTCTTGCCTCCACACATCTCTTATGCCCATTGATTACGCGGGGAGGAATATCCTAGCGTTACTGTTTGTGTATTATCATTCAGAGAACCCCGCAAAGTAACTTGGTATCCATTGAGGTAAGATTGCATGTTAATAGGGGTTGCGTTCCCTATCGGTTCCCATCACTAAATAATTTCGTTTTCAAATTTAGCGATCTCCTCCACATATTTCCTGTTCGTCCCACTATTCGAAATTCATTTTCGCATATTTTCTTATGGATCTCCTAGATTATTTTAATAACCTTTGCACTTTAGTGCATCATATAGGAAGCCCTAAAGGTTAAAATGAGAAGCAATGTGCTACAAATAGGGTCCAAATGAGACGACGCAATATGCTACAAACACGGTTCAAATGGGACGATGCAATATGCTACAAACACTGTTCAAATGGAGACGACGCAATATGCTACAAACACGGTTCAAATGGAACGATGAAATATGCTACAAACATTGTTCAAATGAGACTATGCGATATGATACAAACAGTGTTCAAATGAGACGACGCAATATGCTACAAACACGATTCAAATGGGACGACGCGATATGCTACAAACACGATTCAAATGGGACGACGCGATATGCTACAAACAGTGTTCAAATGAGACGACGCAATATGCTACAAACACGATTCAAATGGGACGACGCGATATGCTACAAACACGATTCAAATGGGACGACGCGATATGATACAAACAGTGTTCAAATGAGACGACGCAATATGCTACAAACACGATTCAAATGGGACGACGCAATATGCTACAAACACGATTCAAATGGGACGACGCGATATGATACAAACAGTGTTCAAATGAGACGACGCAATATGCTACAAACACGATTCAAATGGGACGACGCGATATGCTACAAACACGATTCAAATGGGACGACGCGATATGCTACAAACAGTGTTCAAATGAGACGACGCAATATGCTACAAACACGATTCAAATGGGACGACGCGATATGCTACAAACACGATTCAAATGGGACGACGCGATATGCTACAAACACGATTCAAATGGGACGACGCGATATGCTACAAACAGTGTTCAAATGAGACGACGCAATATGCTACAAACACGATTCAAATGGGACGACGCGATATGCTACAAACAGTGTTCAAATGAGACGACGCAATATGCTACAAACACGATTCAAATGGGACGACGCGATATGCTACAAACAGTGTTCAAATGAGACGACGCAATATGCTACAAACACGATTCAAATGGGACGACGCGATATGCTACAAACAGTGTTCAAATGAGACGACGCAATATGCTACAAACACGATTCAAATGGGACGACGCGATATGCTACAAACAGTGTTCAAATGAGACGACGCAATATGCTACAAACACGATTCAAATGGGACGACGCAATATGCTACAAACAGTGTTCAAATGAGACGACGCAATATGCTACAAACACGATTCAAATGGGACGACGCGATATGATACAAACAGTGTTCAAATGAGACGACGCAATATGCTACAAACACGATTCAAATGGGACGACGCGATATGCTACAAACACGATTCAAATGGGACGACGCGATATGCTACAAACAGTGTTCAAATGAGACGACGCAATATGCTACAAACACGATTCAAATGGGACGACGCGATATGCTACAAACACGATTCAAATGGGACGACGCGATATGCTACAAACACGATTCAAATGGGACGACGCGATATGCTACAAACAGTGTTCAAATGAGACGACGCAATATGCTACAAACACGATTCAAATGGGACGACGCGATATGCTACAAACAGTGTTCAAATGAGACGACGCAATATGCTACAAACACGATTCAAATGGGACGACGCGATATGCTACAAACAGTGTTCAAATGAGACGACGCAATATGCTACAAACACGATTCAAATGGGACGACGCGATATGCTACAAACAGTGTTCAAATGAGACGACGCAATATGCTACAAACACGATTCAAATGGGACGACGCGATATGCTACAAACAGTGTTCAAATGAGACGACGCAATATGCTACAAACACGATTCAAATGGGACGACGCAATATGCTACAAACAGTGTTCAAATGAGACGACGCAATATGCTACAAACACGATTCAAATGGGACGACGCAATATGCTACAAACACGATTCAAATGGGACGACGCGATATGCTACAAACAGTGTTCAAATGAGACGACGCAATATGCTACAAACAGTGTTCAAATGAGACGACGCAATATGCTACAAACACGATTCAAATGGGACGACGCGATATGCTACAAACAGTGTTCAAATGAGACGACGCAATATGCTACAAACAGTGTTCAAATGAGACGACGCAATATGCTACAAACACGATTCAAATGGGACGACGCGATATGCTACAAACAGTGAATGAACGCGTCCGACTTTAAATGAGCTACCAAAGCCTGAGGTGTTTGGCCTCAGAACGCCCTAGGAATTTAAAAGGCCACGCTTCTATAAACGCGTCCCTTTTGCAAAGATTACAACAAATCGCTATTAAATTGAACATTTTTTGATGCGAGAACAGTGAAATAGAGTGAATAAAAATCTAATTAGAAAAGAGTAACATGGGCATTTCTGGATTTTAACAGAACGAAGGGAAACTAGACGCAAATTCAGGGTGTCAGATTGTATCATGACCTGAAGGATGTTAATGGAGATAAACCGAAACTTGATGTGAACAGCCTATATGAGATTAAATAAAACTAGCGAGTACCGAATTTTTATTCCGAGTCGAGGATAGTTCAAAAGCTTCTCCTCTCACCTTTCAGTTGTACAATTAAAACGACGAAACGTGAAAGCCGACTTAAATAAGCCAACTTTGTACAATGACACGATTGGTCATTTTAGAGGACGGTACTATAAGCCTCGAAACCTGGTCGTAAATGATCGGTACACTCGAACATGTGCGTTCAAAATTGCGTTCCTTGGTAGTTTCGTATCCACTGTAATACAAAGGAGATGTTAACAGGTGAACCATACAGCCCTTGCGGTACGCATATTGATCCATATTAATCAGGCGAGGGGAGGTCTAAAATCCGGTGGTTTTCTGCTCTCCTCCTTCCAGCCGTCTTCTTGCCCTGAGGGACCGGATTCGATGCTGTAATTTGGGTCTAAAACCCTCTAAGCACATGCGCATCGCCTCCTTCATTTAATTAAGTCATTTCGAATGCAAATTTCTTCCCAATCAATTCGAGGAATGAATTTTGTGTCGAGAAAATCGACGAATAGAAAAACCCACATTTCTTCGGGATCCCTGGTACAGTAGACACCCCACCCCCACTGGCAAAGGAGAGTGCAGACAGAAGAATATCATGTACATAAATGGGTGGCGATTCTTGTCATCCAAATCAGAACTAGATTTCAAGATAACAACAAGACAAATTGAGAAAATGAAGAGGGTAAACGAAGCGACTATTGAGTAAAGAGTGTCCCTTAAATATTGGACCCAAAGGAAATTCAATAGATTATAAAGATTTAATCTGAGAGAAGAAAATACATGAGTGGTGTCCAAGGCAGTTCGTTACTTGTCACCAATAACACCTGGCTCTCTACCAGTGTTTCCCAAACTGGGCTATAGCACATTTGAAGAGGACCACAGAGTCCATGAAGGGGACGTAAGGACCCAACTGTTTGGGAACCACAGCTTTATCATGCTAGATATCGCAGGAATCATCACCAAAATGCTTAAGGGACAATTTGCTAATATTATTTGCTTACAAGGATGTTCTTAAGACGAAATTTGCCTGTACCAAAATTTCGCCCCGATTGTAGCATAAAACAGCGACTTGAGAGCAACCACCGCTGACATCGTTACCGAGGTATTCGTCTGAAGAGTAATGATCAACAGAGTGAGAAAAGATGGCATCAAATCTGTATCAGAAGGGTACGGAAAGGTTATTTTCAAAGGCAGATTGCGGAGTTGTCAAAATCCTGAGATGTCCTCTTCTAATATCATTGCTTTTCCTACCACCTTTCTTCTTTGGGATCTCTGCTTTCTGGACCTTTTCAAACATCTCCGGATGCCCCCCCCCCCCATCCCACGAGTTCTTCAGTTCAATACATCTTTCCAGTCCGTAAACCCACATAACTCTACACCTTCCGCACTACAACGCGTATAGCCCCTCTATCCGTTAATTTATGTTATCCTATACCCCCTCAAGTAACCAAACTGGTCAATTTTGTTAGTACTAATACTCTCCCTATACACAGACTTGAAGAGATCCAATACTATCCCTCGATTTTAATTCCTTCTGCTTCAAATCTTGGCCAAGTCTCATCGGTATGTTTCCATGGTAACATCGTTTCTCAGTCTCCGGGCGATTGATACAGCCGTGCGCTTCAAAGCTCTCTCTCGCCGTCATCCGGTGCTCTTGGTTCCCCTCGCTTGTAAAAGGGGAATAACAAACCATATGCTGAACAGAGAACCTCCTGGTCACAATATTTGCGTACGGTGAGATTTAACATTGAAGTCTTTGCCAAATTATGCTTTTGACTCTTCCATTCTTCAATTTACTGGGGGTTTTTTCATGCCGATCTTCCACCAAACACTGTCTCAGAGAGTAACACCGGACTTGTTAGTAAATCACCCTTCTTTTCTCAAAATTGCGCTGTATTCCCTCTCATACACAATGTTGCAAGGCTTTTAATTGTTGTGGTTGCATTATATCTAAGTGTTTGTGTCTATCATTGTGTGTGTGTATGAGTAGACAGTCAAGGGGATTCGTATGCACCAAAGAGCCCTAAAAATGCTAAGAGCTCTTTAAATGGACAACTACAGCGCTTTTAAGCAGCAATTTTTAGAAATGCCAAAGATGGCTAACAATAATACGGGAACCAGCGGGATCCACCCGGCTCCCCTCAGGGATTTCCGACCTACGACAGTTCCTGCCATGGAGTGCGCACTGTGAGTCAAGGGTTCATCAGAAAATATGGTAAACGTGGAGGGTGGCTTGAATGTGAGTGAAGGGAGATAAAATACTATATGTACAGTGTTCCATAAAGAAGGAACCTTAAAAAGTGTTATTAATATTTCAGGGGCGTTCTTTTTTGAACACCCTGTATATGGAGGCAAGATGCGCGGGCTCATCAATGATCAGAGTGTATGAAGTGAGAGAAAAAGCCTTGCAATAATGCAGTGTGAGAGGAATGTAGCTTAATTTAATTAACAAGGTTTAAACAACTGTGGTAATTTTATTGGAAAGTAAGAAAGGAAAACAAACAAATAGTAAAAATGATAAAAGAATTATAAAAAAACATATGTGTATATATTCGTGTATGTTTCTGCTTCTAGCCAGCCGGATCTTCAGCAGGAAAAGAAGAGCAAGTACTGAATATAACATATATTGCCAACGTTTCGGGCTCTGGGCCCATCTTCTAGGCTAGAATATTAAAGATTTATATAAGAACAATTGCTTAACAATTATAAGAACAATGATAATTAATGGCTTTAGGCTAAAAATGTACTAGGATGTAAAACAAAAAGAAAAAATCAAAGTGCAATATAAAGGACAAAAATCTGTATATTAAGATAAAAAATAAATAAATTCAAACGAAATTAATAAATTTACAATTAAAAGAAAAGGAAAACCTGAATAAATACATTAAAATTTGTTACCTGATTCAGAGAAAGCTGTGAACTGAATGAATGAATTTAAAAATTATACTAACAGTAAAGATGCGATTTAGTATTAGTTGGTTTTCTGATTTATGTAGTTGGTTAGTCGAAAAACAAACAAAAAAAGGTTAGCTAGTTGGTTGTTTAAGTAGTAATTCATGGTGACTAGTTAAAAAAAAAATTCATACGAAATTAATGAGGCAATATATAACGGTGTGAAAGTAGAGTCCTTATTTAACTGAGGCTGATTATATTTAATTAAAAGGGACTCAATTATGAGAAGGTCAGATTTAGGTTTTGATGCGGATAATATTTTAAATTGATTATAATCTATCGGTATTTTACATGAATAGGAATGAGATCGGACAACAGGGCCTTTCTTTTATGGAGAGATCCATTCCTGTTCTGTAACTGAGCCCACGGCGAGCATCAATGCGAACCTTGAGAAGACGTTCCGTACATCCAATGTACGTTCCCAAAGAACATTTAGGACAAGTATATTTATATACTATTCTGGAACGCAAAATGTCAGGAATGGGGGCGGGGGCTATTAGGGGTACATAAAATGGGACCGGTGCAAGAATTAAATCAGCCCTCTTAAAAATATGTCAAAAATATCTCATCAACTTTATTTAGCAAGTTTAATGGGCGGGTGAACGTCGACAGATTAGTGGTGACAAACTACTTTTATCAGGATGCTGAAAGAAAAGTAAATGGGGGGATGTAAGAAACCAAAGCCCCAGATGCCCCTAGCCCCCAGCATGGTGCCCTACTCTCGCTGTAGTACGGTGTAGGGAGTGCGGAGCGAGTCGCGTACCCTCTCCTCTTCTATTCCCTTTTATCACATTCTTTTGAACCTCTTTTATAAGAAAACAGGTCAGATGTCCCCGTTGGTTATTTTATATAAAAAACACGTTTCCTGAACTACTACTAAGAATAAATAATCCTTTTCACCTGAATTTATCTAGGTGCAATGGTGACGTCACGTGATAGAATAACATTAATTATTACTAGCAATAATAGTAATACTAGTTGTACCATTAGTGCCATGGCCACAACTAGCGAGGGAATGAAAAGTAAAAAAAAATCTTCCAATATTCTGTCACTAATCATTCTAATTATTTTTTATTATCTGGTGAGTACGAATCCGTTCCCTTGCTGTAGGGGCGATAAGAGTTCCGTGGCAACCGGCTTCGGTCCTCGTTGTGAGACGGACAAAAATGGATCGAGGAGCCCATATTTAGAAAGGGGGGAGGGGGAGGACTCGAAGCGAGGGCACAACATGGCAGAGCCGCAAAACATGCTTATTTGGAGTTAAAATCTGGTCTTCGACGCTGAGAATGAAGGGAGGCGACCAGAAAAGAAGGATTTAAAAGGAAGCAAAATCACTTGGCGCCATAAAAGAAGCGGGTAAATTCCGCTTCGTGTTTTTTTTGTGGGGGGGGGGTCAAAAACACGAAACAGCCCACATCGGCTTTCATTCACGAACTAGGAAAATCCGCCTACGTGACGAGTACGGGTAGAGGCGGGTGACATTCTCCCGGTTCCATAGGGGTTCCTCACCGTCCAGGTCAATTGCAAAAGATCGCCTCCTCTCGTTGAAGACGGCAATTGAGTTAGAAAGATAGCGGAATTCACGGGGACTTATTGGAAAGAGAAAGCATAATTTGGGGGTGGTCAGTGCCATTATGGGACGGCGTGGGGAGGGCGGAGGTTTAGTGGTGTGGCTGGATCATAAACTAAGTGACAAAATGGATGCCTTGTCACTGATCATAACAAGGACTGATACACGTGCAAAGTACTTGTAGTTACCATTGCGATGGTATAATAAACAGGGAGTCATAAATAGCCATATAATTTTACATTATAGGTAGAATGCAGACATTTATTAATTGCCCCACCGCCCGTTGTATCTTTAGCGGAGCACCCTCGTCCCTGAGTAGATAATGAAATCTACATAAAGATCTGTAGGTACGTTCCTCGCAAAGGGGGGTAACCTGTATAATGTGCTCCAGGGATCTACGTGCCCTCCATGCCTCAACGCCTACAGCTTCGTTCGCTTCTGGCCCCAATACGCGCAGGGGGACCTTCAGATAGATACATATCTTCCATACATTCTCACTCTTCTTCACTACTTTCTATACAAATCTTTCCCTACAACTTTCTCCCGAGATGCCCTTGTTAGTTTTCGCGTTCTTAAACCTTAAATAACCGACAAAGGGGATAATATAGGATAAAGGGTACTACATAAACACTTAAGATGAGCCATAGCGTAGTTCCCAGCACCCTAGAGCAAATACGCACATACACGTACACATGTACAAAAACTTCTTCTTTGGCGCTCGATTTTCCAATTTTGGCACCCTTGTAGGAGCAAAGGTCACTCTACTCAATTCACAACCCCACTTACCTCCCCCCCCTCCTCATCACACAAACCCTCCCTAGTAAATCTCTGGTAGCGTACCTGAACAGAGCGGGATTTATAGACTTTTTTAGGAACGAGGAGAAAAGGAACGGAAAGTTATTTCATGGGATGGTCTTATGCTCTATTTAGCTTCCAAGATATTTAAAGTATGTGTGTCTGGAGACTTCCGCTAACTTCAGTTCCCCATTCTGTTTTCAATTTAAGACTTCCTAAAGCAAAAAGACTAAAACGAATTTTCTACAGAGCGAATTTGTGAGTTCCTTTTTTTGTGTTCCCGCCGCGACACAGTTTTCCTCCTTCTCAGATGTCAGTCCCTGTGACTTGTACATTTTCGCGCGCTTTTCAGGGCGGGAGGGTTCGCGCCAAAATAACCTTAATGTCGGGCGTGTTAATTAATTATGCGTTCAGAAAAGTTTTGACGCTATCATTTGAGTATTAAGAGGATATTTTTAGAGGAAGAATTTAATTTATTATTTTTATCCAATTGTTTTTACGATTGGAAATTAGGGGTTATAATAGTTTCGATAGTTATGTGTGGGGGGGAATTTTGTATTAATCAAAATCTGCATCAACCAACGGGGGAATAGGTGCTGTATCAATAGAGAAGACAATAAGGACAAAGGTAGGAAAATAAACTGACACAAGAGGTACCCATTAATCTGGAATTGTTAAAACGGGAAGATCCATTTGAAAACATTCAAGCTAGTTTTAAATTAGTATCGTTCTCTCTCAATTCGATATCTGTTGAGAAAACTTATACGCTGCATAACACAAACTGAATTATCTCAGAGCCATAGAAGGATAGTCAATTGGAGACTCCCTAAGGGGGATAGGCTTTGTCGTATCTAGCGGCACCCACCCATTCGTCCCCGGGAAGGTAGGGAATGGGCCCCAATCGAGTCCCCAGGGAGATGGGGGCAATCGTGGATCGAAGAATGGACATGTCTGGAAAAGGCTTCGATCGCCTCATAAGAAATTCAACGCAAATCAAGGCGTGCGTGACCCGACAAGGGGATGCTTCAACGGGTTTTTATAACCTCGACGACGGATTAATATGGGGTTAAAGCAGCTCGCCTCTGGGCCTATTTCCGGCCTTGCGTAACGTCACTTCCGCCTGCTTATTGGAACCTAGCAATCTTCTAACTTTGCCTAAATAACACCTTTGGATTCTAATGCCTTCAAACACCTAAAGGTTAGTGCCATTTATAAGAAAAGGGGAAAACTAATGGGGCATCTCAATTTAAGAGACCAAAGAGTGGGCCAAAAAGTACAGGGTATCAAAAAAGTCGCACAACTCTCCGGGTCTTCGCAGCCGCTTCATTGGGAAGGTTCACCTTGCGGAGAAGATTAGCGCCAAAATTCCAGGGCATATGCGGCAAATGGAAAGGAGTAGGATGAAGAATGTAAGGAAAGTACTAGGGAGAAAAACAGAGAAAATTGCAAAGAGAAAGAGGAAAAGGCAAAGAGCAAAAAAAAAGAGGAAAGACTCAAGGGTAAATAAGAAAGATTCAAGGGGACTCAGAAGGAGTCGAAATCAAAAAAAGGAAACATTCAAGGACAAAAGGAAAAGGGAAATAATAAAAGGCAGAAAGAGTAACGGGAACATGGAGTCAAGGAGAAAAGCAGAGTCAATGCGAAAGAGGAAAGAGTCAAGTGGAAAAGGAAAGTCAAAAAAGAAAGTTAAGGCAAAATGAAAAACTCAATGGAAAAAGAAAAGAGCCAAAGACAGAAAGAAGAAATCAAGAAGAAAAGAGAAAAAGACGAAAAGAAAGATTCAATGGAAAACAGGAAAGATTAAATTAAATCAAGAATAAAAAGGAAAGATTTAAAAGAAAGGGGGAAGTACACGAGGCCAATAACACACACAAGATTGTTTTTACTTTTGGTTTTCAATTAATGCAAATAATAATTAAATGAGTGTAATCCAATGGCGGTTGTTGCCTAAGTAAAGAATCAAAGAAACGGCAGACATAAGACGATAAATGGGACAAAAGGGCGTCAATAATATTAATAAAACGGTCCAAACTTGATCAGAAAACTACACTAAAAGAGGGACCGGAAGATTTGGAAGTTCCGAAAAATTAGAACCTGCTTAGAAGTTGCTACCTGATTAGAAGTTGCTACCTGCTTAGAAGTTGCTACCTGATTAAAAGTTGCTACCTGATTAAAAGTTGCTACCTGCTTAGAAGTTGATAGTAGATTATAAATTGGTTGTTGAATCGAATTTGCTACTTATTAGAAGTTGCTACCTTATTTTAAGTTGCTACGGGATTACAAATTGGAACCTGATTAGAATTTTATACCTGATTATAACTTGTACCTAATTAAAAGTTGCTACCTGATTATAAGGTGGTAGCAGATTATATG
This sequence comes from Ceratothoa steindachneri, assembly GCA_963969495.1. NCBI lineage: Eukaryota > Metazoa > Arthropoda > Malacostraca > Isopoda > Cymothoidae > Ceratothoa > Ceratothoa steindachneri. The sequence continues at coordinate 93,101,583 of OZ018322.1, forward strand.
TTGGTGGCTGATAAGTTGATGCCGGATTACTAGTTGGTACCGGATTATAAGTTGTTACCGGATTATAAGTTGTTACCGGATTATTAGTTATTACCGGATTAGAAGTTGGTACTAGAATTCAAGTTTGTACCGGATTACTATTTGGTATCTGATTATAAGTTGGTACCTGATTAGAATTTGGTAGCGGATTAGAATCCATGGTTTGTGATCAGTCCTTCAGGTAACGAAAGCATCGGACCTTTGATTGTGGGTGTGGTTTGTGCATTGAACGAAAAAGTACCCGCCGAGCTTAAGTGACATTCGCCCGTCTCTCGCTGTCCTTAGGGCCTCGCCGTTAAGGGAGCCTGGTGTTAACAGCTCCCGTTCGCCTCCAGAATGGAGAGGGAACCGAGCAGAGTTACCTGGCTTGAGAGATAATTAAAAATTTGTGAGAATTTTTATTTATTATTATAAAACGTGGGAATTCAGGCCCAGTAATTTTTCTTTTAAATACGACAGTGATAGGGGAAAATGCTGTGTATGAGGAGTTCTTTTAAAGCCCCGAGAAGCATCGGAGTTAAAACGAATCGATCCCTTTAAAAGTAACACTCGATGGGCCATGTATCGGAGAGGGTGTAAATCTATCCCTACACCTCTCCTGTTCTGCAACGAGGACCCCCAATGTAGGATAGAACTAGAAAACAAGTGTCTTATCTTGAGAAGGCGTAGGTAGTAGGTATCGGAAGGTAGAGCCTTCACCTCCCGTGCTTCGGTGGATCCTGATCGAAGTACCTTGCACACGGCAAAGGAGGAAATTACTCTTGATTAAGCTCGTCCTTAATTCATGAATATAGGACATGTTTTCGTTAGCCACTGGCCTCATCCCCTCTCGGTCAATTGATCCAAGTCTGTACCACTCACCTTTATAGTTTTCTTCTCGTTTCTATGACCTATACGCTTTTCATCACCCTTTAGTTCCCTATCTCTACCGGCGGCTTATCTCGCCTATCCCAGTCTCTCGCTTTTTCTGGCAATATATCAAACCCAAATCTAATCAATCTTAGGGACATAACCTATATCTGTGTGCACATGGGGCGGTGGTATCGAGATGTTGCGTGCAGCTTCGAGTCGCAAACAGGTGAATTCGTAAAACTAGTTAAATAAAGATGCTCCTCAAATTCAGGGGATGAGGGTCCTAATCATGGGGAAGAATAATTCAAGCCACGGTTTAGCCAATGACGAGACAGAGTTCAAAACCTCATCGAATAATAAATGAATTATAAAAAAAAGAATAGGAAGACCGTGACGGCAGAAACCACTCACAAATTTCCTTTCTCATGAGACAATTGCCAAAAAATTAGCTCATAAAAAAACAAAGAGAATAGTCAATTGCATAGTCAAATTTGCGGCTTCTCTTGGGGCAGCTCGGATTTTGTATGTTTATACATCGTTATTCCGGGAATTTTTAAGGACGTCTTATCAAGAATTATCAACTTGTAAGGATAATTAATTTTTTTCGCTTTGTACGATTTCCTTTCTCTTTATGATCTGCTTTTGTTGTCTTTTTAAAAGGTGATTCAGATTTCGCCATTTGAATTTTTGTTCGTGTACAAGAGGCTTAAAACCAGAGCCAAACACAGGATTTCAAATGACGAGGATTTTCCGTACCTCCCAATCCTTTCTCACTCTGTATCTTATTTATTCGATTTTTGTTTTATCTTTGTAAGGCAACCGGTTGCCAACCACGACGCGCCTGCAAACCATGCAACCAAACCTATCACCCGAATTTCCTTGTGACCATATCAGCGAACCTGAGAGAAGGAATCCTGACGACTGGGCAACTCAGGATCCCCAGGCATGCGTCCAGGAGGGGTCACTTCAGCCCCACTGACCACAACGGCAGAAACGACACTGGATACAGCAGTTACAATCACAGCGGAAGTTGGAAAGCAACCTTAGATTCTCTCATCCTTGGCGCAAAAACCAGTGTCCTCTGAGACAGCAAACAATACCATATGAAAACCACGGTCAGATTATACAGTTGTCTTTTTCTTTCAAACATTTCGTCTAAACATCAGAACTCCATAGTGGTTTTGATTTTGTACTCATAGTGGATTCGAAGGATCATCATTGAAATATTTCAGCGATCGGGTTTCATCTTCGGTTGGGATCCATAGAGTCAAGTTTAACAAATTCGAACTTTTGAGAATATTTCTTCCATCTCCAGCTCTTGTTTTAAATTCTCTTGATATTTTGTCATCTTCATTACATTGAAGAAGTAAAAGAATATGTGTGATTTTACAGAAAAGGACAGGAGTACAAGGCATTGACAACAAATGGAAAGAACCTGAGGTGTAGTTTCTTGTTACTCCAGGGAAGAGCCAGAGGAGCGAAATGTCAGTAATAAAGAACCTCTTACCACTTGTAGTTTCTACTATTCTCCCTCTCCCGATTACAGGCTACCTGTTATAGTGACACGAAACAAAGGATAGACATGCAGATAGAAGGCAGTCAAGTTAAATTTAGTAAGATCAATTTAACACATAAATTAAAATAACATACTTCACAGGGCAAGGAAAACTGCAATGTACTAAGTCATGGTATGTGGTTACAATAAAAATGATTCTCCACCTTCATACTGCATGGGAAGCCCCCCTGGGGGACGCTCTTCACACTCGCTAAGAAAATGACTGTATCCAAGAGACAAAAGAACTGAAAGTTAAACTTCCCAATTGATAGTTACTTTTAGGGCTGTAAGATTGGTCTATTGGATACAGTAACTTTGGAGGGAGTGGTCACCAGGGGGCCCGATGCAGTGTGATGGCGGCTCACAATTGGTATGCTGAGCGCATAATTCACATAGTTCAACTTAAACTCAAAGGGATCGGTGCATTTTGAATCGCCGATGGATACAGTGGTGGTCATATTTCCACACCGTTGTCCAAACTTAAGCCAGAAGAGCAACGTCCGATAAATCAGATTTTGTCTTTCAGAAACGTCCGATAAATGATTTTGTCCTTCAGAAATTACCGATAAATCAGATTTTGTCCTTCAGAAACTCCCGATGGACAGATATTGTCTTTCAGAAACTTCCGATAAATCAGATTTTGTCCTTCAGAAACTTCCGATAAACAGATATTGTCTTTCAGAAATTTCCGATTAATTAGATTTTGTCCTTCAGAAACGTCCGATAAATCAGATCTTGTCTTTCAGAAACATCCGATAAGTCAGATTTTGTCGTTCAGAAATGTCCTATAAACCAGATTTTGTCCTTCAAAAACGTCCGATAAATGATTTTGTAGTTCAGAAACTTCCGATAAATCAGATTTTGTCCTTCAGCAACCTCCGATAAACAGATTTTGTCTTTCAGAAAAGTCCGAGAAATCAGATTTTGTCCTTCAGAAACGTCCGATAAATCAGACTTTGTCTTTCAGGAACCTCCGATAATCAGATTTTTTTCTTCAAAAACGTCCGATAAATCAGATATTGTCCTTCAGAAACGTCGGATAAATGACATTTTGTTGCTCAGAATCGTCCGATAAATCAGATTTTGTCTTTCAGAAACACCCGATGAATCGGATTTTGTCGTTCAGAAATATCCGATAAATCAGATATTGTCCATAATTACTCCTCCAATTTTCACCCCAAATTTCTTGACTGGTGTATAAAAAAACACTTTCATTTCATTAAAAATGCTTTTTAAGTGGTACGTTAACGAACTAGTCAGATTATGATAATGATGCTGATGCTTAACTTACGAGTTAATAACTCGTATGAGTAAAATGAAGGAAGTACAGATTGAGTACTTAGAGAAGCCATTTGCCTCCACCTTTTACAATCCGCGAAAGTAGCAGAAATAACCTGGAAATCCAAATTATAAATGGCAGAATATGCCATTGAAGATGATAAGATAGCTATTGTAAGTTAACAAGCCCCCCCCCTAACTAATTTCCCCTTTTTGGTTCTTACGGTATATTCATTCCATATAATATCACTTCACCTAACCGTAGAAAGAAGAACAAATCCTAAATATAAACCAAAATATCGTTAATTAACAACCTGAAAGACTCGGAAAAAATATAAAAAAATAAAATAAACAAAAATCGATAGAAAAAGAAAATAAAGGTAGAACGAAAATACGAAACACCAATTAGATGACCCCCCCCCCCTAGACTACAAATTTATTAAAAAAATAAAAATAAACCTGGAATCACATTACTCCCTCTTCCGATACAGAAAACAAAGAAACAAAACCCGCCGAAATTGGGACGCAAACACAAAACCACGAAGCCCAATTTAAGATTAAACGAAAAACTGACCCAAACCTTTTTTTTTCTTTAAATCTGTGAAAAAAAAGGCCGACATTGAGAAATTCAGGTTAGGTGATAAGTTGTGTTTGAAAGGCTAGGCATAAACTGTCAGTTTCCTCCACCAGCACACTTCTCTCCCTTAGGGTTTGTAAGAAATATTAAATTAAAGCTAATAAAGCAACAGCGGCCCCAGAATTGAGCTTGATGTGATTTCCGTGTACAAAGTCGGACCGGGAAACGAATCCGGTTTTTTCCCAGAAGACAATTTTTGGTGAAGGATCCGTTTTTAAGGGAGAAAAGCCCTTTTATTTTCCTTGATTACTCAAATTAGTGATATTATACAACTATATATATGTTTGCGAGATGTCCATCGTTTAGGATATACAATGAAACCACTCTGAAAAAGAAGTAAAGAGAGACGAACGTTTTGTTTCAATCTATGAAATCCTTAGGATTTATAACACAGCTTTAAATTATGAAATGTCGCTTACTCGTATTTTTTCTTTTCCCTTTCGTGTATCGATCTATACCACGGAGGATTATATTGAAAGGATTAGGGGTTTCATACATTTTTAATATTAAATAAGAAACCTAGCAAGGTTCAACGGGGTTAACTCCCCCCCCCCTGGGAAAAAAGATTCACGCAAGAGCAAGATTTGAGTCACTACAATCTTTTCATAACTTCCACTTAAATTCTAAATAAAAAATCTCCTACTTGTTCTTAGCAGTTTTCACACCATCAGTGGCTTCATCTCGATTTATCATCCTGTAATTCTCTCGGTGGTTTCAACCTACGCTTACCGATACATCTTCTAGGTGTACTTAACCTTTTCAACAAATCTACCTGCCTATATTTTCTCTCCCTGAACCTTTTTTTGTTTGTGTGTGTGTGTATTTTTGCGATAGCCATGTTCATTCATTCGGTTTACTGTACCAGAAATCAATTATAAGAATTACCTTATTTATACTCCTGAGGAACAAATGCCCTTGAACTGTCATTATAGTACTTAGATTACTAGAATATCAAAGGAAAATACTTCCACAAAGATAAAAATATATATATGTCAAAAACCTTCACAGGAATCTCAATAATCACATCATTCCGGTAGAGTTAGGAAAATTGATTCAATAACTACCGGAGTAGCTGGTCTCAGGGATTCTCAAGGTTTGATTTGAGTAAAGTTGAGGAAATGTATCGCTTTCGTGTCAATTCCGACGGATTTGTACAATGTTCTTGATTTGGGTCAGGATGTACACCAGAATGGATTATGTACAAGCGAATAAAGAAGTGTAGTTTCAGGAGTACCTTAATGTAGAGTTCTTGGACTTCTGAATAATCTCTAAACGCGATTTGTTGCATAAATTAGATAATATACTTGTTTCAGAAGGTGATGTTACAACGATCTGAGGGACATTTCTTCGAAACATAACTTTGAATTCATATTTCTTCGAAAAAGGAAATATACGGTTCGTTGTTAATGGCGATGGAAAAAATGACGATACAGTACAACCAACTAAGAATATTTTACGACACTAACCGACATTACTGACCTAACGCTACATTACAACTGCTAATTTTACGCATATTGCTTTTACCTCCTTTATCTGTCTTTTTCTTCTTAAAAACAATAAGTGTTTTTTTTTGGGGGGGGGCAGAATAATTGACAAACAAGGAGATTTCAGACTTCCTCAACGCCAGCAGGAAGATGGTGGAAAAAGGTTAGAAAAGAGCTAGAAGATTCAGGATTCGATTAAGAGGCGAAAGCAGAGAAGAAAACCAATGGTCGACAATCTACGCTACCTGAACGCAGAAATTCGTCGCTGATAACCAGAATGATCCCTTAAAATCGATGCGTGTCATGACAAGAAAAAGGCGAGGATGAAAAGCTCATCAGGCTAATGGGGCATAGGGACATTCGCTACTTTTCATACAAGATGAGAAAGGGACAATTTCTGTCAAAGGCGATGCAGGAAAAGCGATTCAAGCACACCAAGAAGTTGATCAATAAGTTGAAACATCCGTTGGAGCTAGATATTTAGGGGTTCTTCTCTGGTGAGAAGAATTTCTACCAATACCAAAAGATCAACTCCCAGAACAACAGGTGGTTCGCTGTCTCATCCTATGACGTGATGAGTCATGCAGATGAAATTTCAGTTAACAATCATGGCCTTCGGTGTCGTGAGGAGTGAAGGTGACGTCATGCCAACCCACTTCTTCCCTGAGGACCTCAGGCTGAACACCGACGACTTCATCCATGTTCTGAGCCCTGGGTCGACCGCGTAGCTGCAGAGAGGCCTTCGTGTGGTAGCAAGACTGCGGTATGCTACACCAACTCAGGCCTGAGTGTCGGAAAATTTCTTCGATCACATAGTACCTGACATTTGGCTTCCCAATTCGCCTGACTGCGACCCCCTCCACTTATTTGTGCAAAGCATGGCGGAAGGGGAGACCAACAAATCCAGCTGCAACATGAAGGAGGAGCTGAGGGCCAAGATTACCAGGGCCTTCAAGGGCCAAAAAATGGGAGACAGTAACTATGGCCTTTAGCCGGTTCTGAGGTCACCTGGTGGGTTTTATCGAGGCCACAGGTGGAATAATCAAGTAGGCTCGGCAGAACATCATGAAGACAAATTGACCCAAATTTGACGAATGTATTTTTTCATGAGACAGTCACCATGAGACCGAATACCGTCCCCCACCCTGTATAATCAGGAATATTTAAAGTCACTAACCCAATCTAACCTAACCTAACCTAAAGTTTTAGTTCGTTAAATTATCCTTTTTAATATCCATTCCATCGTAGGTACTATATGTAAAATTAAAATTGTAAGGGTTTTTTTTTCAAGAAATGTAATTTCGAAGTTATTCCCTTTTGAAGAAATATCCACATGCGATATTATTTTGGTCTCTGAAGACCTTTAATTCTAGAAAGATATAAAATCTGGCGCATGAATTTAACATGTTCTTGACACAAACCTGAATTGTTCGCAAGTCTAGAACTCTTAGTCTTCTTAGGTATAGAACTCATTATTCGAGTCTAGATTGTTCGTAGATGTAGAACTCTTAGCTATCTTGCAACAAATCTTTTTTTATTAAATCTTTCGGATATTAACGAATAAAAACAAAGCGAGATCATTATTTTTTTTTATTTCGGGTACAGGATCCTGTTCAAGGCTTTTCGCCTGATCGAAATAAGGCTTTCCCTTCATTGCAGCTGACATTTGCGCCAAAATGTATTAAATGGAATGATCTTCCTTTATTTACACCTACGAATTTACAGTTCGCACAGTGAATAGAACTTCTGGTATTCCATAAGCTCCTTCCCAATTTACAGGGCTTATCAGAACGTTGTTCGGGGACAAAGATCCCGGTGTTAATTTGTCAGAACGTTGTTTGGGGACAAAGGCCCCGGTGTTCATTTTGGCAATGCCCTCTTTGTTCGCTAAATAGTTAAAAACAGGGTGTAAACAAATATTAATATTTAAGTCTTTGGAATTTCGAAAGATAATTTCACCATGAAGAAAATCCTGGTATAAGAGTTGGTATTCATTACTCGGGTAACTTGGGAAAATATCATAACCACTCGAGGAAAACCATGCCAGAGGTGACATTGGATAATTGCGTGCCCTTCCGGCCCCAAACCCTCCACGTGGACTTCGCTTCTTAGTTTTAAGTTAATATCTTGCCAAGATCCCGATCGAAGGAGGAAGGCTGATCCGGTTCAATTTAATGGCGTGGGCGAGACGCTAGCAGGGTTGGGTTGCCGCTTAGTTATTTGGTTCTTGGATGGTATTTTCTTGTTAATTTGGGAATTAAAGTAAGGAGACATATTAGAGAGTGGGATGAGGTTAATGGATGTAAAGAAGAATAGAGTACGAATATGAAGAATAGCTTAAAATAGTGATAAAATAGGTTCGCATAGAGTTTAGAGGATAATTGAAAGCGAGACGAATTCGTGAAAATCCATCACGGGTTTTGTTTGGCAGGAGTGTGGAAGGCGAAAATGTGTGAATGACAAAGAGCCACAAATCCGTGCCGGGGCGGCACGTAGTCCTCAAGATGTCCGCTGCAGCACGGTTGCCCATGACGACCCCTTGTGGGTCCACCAGGGGGAATGTGCGGCCACTTCACCCCTCTCCACATCCACTTTACCCACGGAAGTGAAGTCAGCCAATGTTTGAAAGTTTCCTTCGTCCCGGGATTTCTTCCCAACAGTCAACCGATTGGATTTCCTTCATTTCCAGGCTAAATGATCCCAGGGGGCGGGGGAGGGGGGCAGGTCACCACTTATGCTGACGAGGATTTTTTTGTTTTAATTTTAGGAGCCCATCTGGCGACTGCCTACTTGGGCATAAGTCGCCGTACGCACCAGGACAGCCTAGTAGGTACTAGGCTACTTTAAAATAAGAATATACAAAACAAAAAAAAATAAAGGAAAAGGGGCAACAAGCAGGAAGCAAGCTCCGGCGCCGGGGGGAGGTCCGCCTCCCCCCCGGCGACCTACAAATAAAACAACAACAAAACACTACTTAAATAATGCTGATGAGGAAAATACTCAAGGTCGGACTTCATGGACTATCACGTAAAATGTTATACTCCAACCGAGGCGATCGGACATTGAGCGACAAAACGAACCATCGCACCGCGGGGCCGACGTCACTAATTTCATGAAGGGAAAAGTTTGGCTCGCGTGCATATATTTATCCATTCATTATTTATTCAATATGTATTTATTCATTTAGTCATTCAATATTTATTTGTTCGTTATTTAGTATTTATCCAGTCATTCATTTAGCATTCATTATTTATTCTTGTATTTATTTATTCCTGCATAATATATTCATTCATTCAATATTTATTTATTCATTAATTATTAATTTATTCAGTCACTATTTATTCATTCATTTAATATTCATTTGTTCCATTATTTATTTATCAATTCATTCATTTACCATTCATCATTTGTTCCTGTATTTAATTATTCGTGCATAATATTTATTCAATATTTATTTATTCATTAAATTAATATTTATTTGTTCTTTTATTTATCCATTTACTCATTTAGCATTCATTATTTATTCCTGTATCTATTTATTCGTATATATATATATTCATTCATTCAATATGTATTTATTTATTCTATGTGCACCTATTATTTTATTTGATATAGTGGTGAAGTTAGGGAGGGTGATGATATGTGGAAGAAACATTGTCCGAGTAGTAACGAGGGGTGATTTCTGGTGGCCTGAAACGTGTGGGGGTGGGGAAGGGGACTCCAGAACCAACCTTCAAAAAATGGTGTTCCCTTAAGGGGCAAGGGGGAAAGGAGGGCAGTGCAGAACATAAGGGTACAAATTAGATCTCGTCAGATTGTCTTCTGGCGGATCTTGAAAGCTTTGCTTCATGTCAATAACACGAGTTTGCACTCTGCTGCCGCCATTAAGAAGCGGAGAACCTCGTAATTGCTCCATGTAAACCAATAAAATAAATCTTTGGATCGGTTTCACTGAAGAGAAAGAGAACGGAACGAAAAGAGGATAACTAAAATAAAGAAATAGAAAAGAGAGTGTAAAATATCATAAAAATAAGATAAAAAAATCTAAATGAGATTCTAGATTTTAATAAATTTCAGTTATTGCATATTATTTTTAATAATTTACAATATTCCCACCTGTATTTTAAATAATTTGTAATGTTATTGAAGATCTAAAGGAAATGGGATGAAACTCGAGCGAAAGCAGAAAAGAGGAGAGTAGGGGAATAAATTAGTTTGTCATCGTATCATAAAAAGAAAACGGGGGAAATCGCGGGAATTGAGATGTTTGGACATGCGACTTCACTTAGACGTTGCTGCCCAACCGCAAATCTTAGTACCTAGGTTGTTGGTAGGCTGAAAGTGAGGGAGACCACGGATTATATCCTTACGGGGTCCGGACCTGGTGAGTTTTCCCGTGTTGAGTCAAATTAAGCCGCAGGCTCCACTCCTGGTGGTGCCCTTCCGTCAATTCCTTTATATTCTCCCTCTCGAACAGACTGCGAGCATGTCAGAAATGGGTGAAAAATAAAACTGTCATCAAAAGAATGGTGAAAGAATGGGAGGGGTTTAAAGTGGATTTCTTTCGGTGTCAGGTTGAACAGGTTCTCAAAAAAGGAAAACCAAAGAGCCAATAAAGGGGGAGTCCGAGGTGAGTTTTACCTATTGAAAGAGAGTGAAGGGAGAAGCGAAACGAAGGCATTAAAGAGTCGACTATAAAATCGGTGAGTTTCTTCATTGAAAGTGAGTTTCTTTATTGTAAATGAGTTTATGAAAATAGCCTTGTCATGATCATTGGTTTTGGTGCTCTTTCTAACAAACAAGATTTTCAGCCACTACATTTGGTCTCTTAAAACTTAGAAAAAGAACCTCCCTCGGGGCTTTGTTGTCAAATACTCCAACTTGAGTTTGAAAATGAGTTTTTAATATAAATGAGCTTCTTTATTGCCGATTAGTTTCTTCATTGTAAATGACCTTCTTCTTCCTTTCAAACGAGTTTCTTCATCTCGAATGACCATGATAGAGTAATAAAATGAGAGACATTATTAGACGACCTGAAAATGGCTAGTTAGCTTTGTTAAAATAACTTAGAGGACTATGGGCGCAGGGGAGCTACAGGAGATGCAGTCTAGTGATTTTCCAAATGCAGATTCGTATCTGGCGAATAAACTCCTACGAATTTTGAACCTCAAATGTGTGTATGCACTATTGACATGCGTTCGAGAACGTATGTGTGCATGTACTATTGACATACGTTCGAGAACGTATGTGTGCGTGTTTGCACTATTGAAATGTATTCGAGAACGTGTGTGTGTATGCACTATTGACATGCGTTCGAGAACGTATGTGTGTGCTTGCCATATTGACATGTATTCGAGGGCGTATATGTGTATGCACTATTGACATGTGTTCGAGAACGTATGTGTGTATGTACTATTGATATGTGTTCTAGAAATATGTGTGTTTTCCCTATTGGCATATGTTCGAGAAGGTATGTATGTATGCACTATTAGCATGTGTTCGAGAACGTATGTATGTACATGCAATATTGACATGTGTTCGAGAACGTGTGAGGGTTTACACTATTGGCATGTGGTCGAGAACGAGTGTGTGTTTGCACTATTAACATGTGTTCTAGAACGTATGTGTGTATGCACTAATAACATGTGTTCGAGAACGTATGCGTGCATGCAATATTGACATGTTTGTGTTTACACTATCGACATGTGCTCGAAAACCTGTGTGTATGCACTATAAACATGTGTTCGAGAACTTATGTGCGTCTCTATGCATTATTAACATGCGTTCGAGAACGTACGTGTGTGTATACAGATGGGCAAAAGACAGCGCATACAAAGCAAAAAATAAAAAGTTGCAAACAGCCAAACAGATATTATCTCCTAAAGCCTCTTTGAAACATAATGATTAGGAAACTTGGAATCCATCTTAAATTTCTTTTATTTAAAATGTCTCGAATAATTTCCCTTCCGCAAAAGACGGTTGATCTATCCGGCAGAAAAAGGACGATAGTTGTCAAGGGCAAATTGCTTCCCTTTTTATCCGAATGTTTTCGATGCGTTCTATATATATTAAAAACGGGAATAAAAGAGGAAAGCGAATGATTTCATTTAAAAATTAATATATTTATAACATTAGCAAGGTTAATTAATTTTATTTTTGAAGTATTTAAAACTTTGGTTAAAAAAATAACGAAAAATAAAAAGAGGGTTTTAGTTGGACAGTATTTTTACCTTTACGACCCAATTCAATAAGAACCAAAATCAATTACAGTCTTAACGAGATTTAATTGTTCAGAAAGTAGGTAAGGAAAAATAGACTCTCGTAAAAGAGTCTACAAGGCATATTATTCTTTGCGCCATCGTCGTTTAAGGAAAAATCCGAACATCCTTACAGGAAATTATGCGAGCACGGCTCATTGAGACAAGAATTTATGGGGGTTTGGAGGTCCCTCCCAAGCAATTTTGAACCCTCGTTCTGGCCCCGGTATCCCCTTTTCTCCTTTCCCTCTCCTTGTGGGCGTAACACCCATATTTAGGAATTTGGGAGACATACTTTAAAAGGAACAGCAAATTAACGCCCGCCAATCTATAGAGGACAGCTCGAGTAAGGTGATGTGGCATTCACAAACAAACGCACGAATGTCTTCATAACCCGCTGTCGAGGGGGACAACAAGACGTACCTTTACGATAGCTACATCTAATTTCACTGTTAATCTCAACTTCGGCATTCAAAATACATCAAATTTACATCTTATTTTTACTCGAAGTAGTTTATCTCTTATCTTTAAAACTTATCTTCAAAAGAGGCAATTTTATCTTTGAAAATCGAGTCGGAGAATTCTGCTTAAGACGTCATTCGATACAAAATTCGAAACGTTTTTTTCATTAGGTTAAAAAAATAGTGATAAGAGGAAACGATCCTCTTCGTGATAGACTTTAATGATTTCATTAACTTTGAAAATGATAAATAAAAGATTTTTTTCTCGAAATATATCGGCTCGGGAATCATTTCCAAAATCCCAAAATGTTTTCATCTGTTACAGACACACCACCGAGATTTATTTTGATTATTTTAAAATATTACCACCATTTTATGGGGCCTTCTTTTTTTTTTTAGTCGCGTACACGTGTCTCTATAAGTTAATTTGTCAGTCAGTAGGTTGTCGGCAGGGTGGTAACCGTTTGACTTTTAAATGAGTTTTTTTAGCAATAACATTGTAATTATTCAGTCGATTCTAACGAAATTCTAAACCTTATGTTGTTTTACATTTTCTTTCGAATGGTATAATTGTCAAGGTCCTCCCAAGGTTAGTACAGAAATTATTAAAAGAAAATAACTATGGGTCGGATTGCCACATTTGTTGAAAGTCGTAAGGTCATAATAATTGAGAGCACGCGACTTTGTTTACAATATAGTCCGACACACCCATATCTCTCTAACTTACCCATGTAAATATATATCACATACCATAGTAACGCGTACATTAACTATGTACTGTGTGCATATATAAAGCTGATGGCTATGGAAATAAAAAAAAAAACCGTCTACACACCAGACCCAATAACTCCACAATTCCATTTGGAGATCGAATCTATAAATAATAAATCCTATCCAGGATTTAATCTGATTTAAAATTAATACTTAAACACCAAAAAAGGGGGCGCGGGGGATCTCGCAACATATGAAATTCATTAGCGCGACCAAAATATAATAAATAATCATAATTTTCAGCGGTCATGAAATTCGAAACCTCAACTCGCAGAGACGAAAGCCTCGATTTACGATTACGTGTTATTTATGGCTCATTTCCTGAAGGGGGGAAACAAGCTGAAATGAAGAGTCGGTGCTCCATATCCAAGGACATTTTGACCAATGCAAAATGGACTTACCCTATTTTTCCCCAGGACACGGATGAGACTTACCCTATTTTTGCATCAGACCACGGATGAGAGCATGAAAGACACGTCACCGTGGATGAGTGACACCCGTCAACAGCACAATTCTGAGCGATTCCCTACCCTCGTGTTCTTACCTGAAAGCAAAGGATAAAAAATGGGTGAAAATCCTCCGCCAAAATGTCGTGCGCGGGCATGAGCGTAAGATGGGGATGGTGGGGGGGGGGCACTCAAAGAAAACCCAGATTTCAATATTATTTAATAAAGTTTTTAATATTTAATATAAATTAAAGTTTTAACATTTAATATACATTAAGGTGAAAACAAATATGAAATTTAAATTTAGTTAAAACTAAAACCCAGTACGACCAATATGTGAGGGAAGAAATGAAACCATACCGTCTTCCAGCGCGCGTCGTAAAAAAAGTCGGCTAAACCCGGATATTGGGCGTTGGGCAGAGAAGCTGTGCACCTGAAAGTTTACTTAGGGGGTAAAGCAGTTGATGATGAATATTAAGAAGCCAGGAGCAACGTCAGCATCTCCACTAGTCGTTTTTTTTTTGTTTTTTTTTTAGAACAATAGAAACCCTCAAACGCAAATGTGGGAGAAACGATATCTCGAACTCTTCCAGGATCAAATCACAAAAAGAAAAAGAAAGCCAAAATCTGATTCCTAGCCTCTTGGCGTGGGTCGAGGCATTAGTCTTTAACAGTGGGGGCTTTCATATCCAGCACCCCACGGGATCATCTTTATTTTACAAATTACTTTATTAACAAAACGAATCACTTCCAATAACTAATTTCTCTCCGCAGAAGGAATCGGGCGATGAAGGGAAAGCAAAGATCACAGGGACAACCATAGCGCTACCACTATAGTGTGGGAATGGAACCGAACCCAGGAACTGGAAGATTTGTACCTCGTTTGCGAAGGAATCAAAAAGGATGTTTAGAGTCTGAAATATTGAAAAGGAAAACAAGCGACAACCAAAATGGCGGACAGGAAACGAAAAACAGGAAGAACGGACAAGAAGAAAATAAATGAATTGATATATAGTGAAATAAACTATAAATAGTTATATATAAACATGTATATAATTAGGTAAGATGCCATGTTGTATACATGTACTGTTGAAGTCCCTCTCATTATTACCTTTTGTAGAAAATTTCCCAATACAAATAATGCAAAAAAGCGCTGTACTGCTCCGTGATGATTCCTTTTACGTCAGTAAGGTTTCTGCCATTGTTCACCTCCGTATACGGAGGAGACTATATGAAATAAGACTTCACGAGATTTATCAAGTCAGGTGGATGAAAAAGTACAGCTGGACAGTAAAGGGTTAACTGTTGAGTGTAAACACATTTCCTGGAATTGTTCTTCCACTTGTTTTACTTTGGAAGAACTATTTTTAACTGAAACTCTTCGATGTAGACCATTTTAAACCAAAGACCTGTAGAAAGGTTAATATGTACTTCCGATGTCTGACCGATCTCTGCGGGTAGATAGACCATTTATAGGCAAAGATCTGTAGAAAGGTTCACATGTACTTCAGACGTCTGACCGATCTCTGCCGGTAAATAATCATTTCTAGCCAAAGATCTGAAGAAAGGTTCACATGTACTTCAGACGTCTGACCGATCTCTGCCGGTAAATAGACCATTTCTAGCCAAATATTTGTAGAAATGTTCACATGTACTTCCGATGTCTGACCGATCTCTGCGGGTAGATAGACCATTTCTAGGCAAAGATCTGTAGAAAGGTTCACATGTACTTCAGACGTCTAACCGATCTCTGCCGGTAAATAGACCATTTCTAGCCAAATATCTGTAGAAGGTTCACATGTACTTCCGACGTCTGACCGATCTCTGCCGATAAATAGACCATTTCTAGCCAAAGATCTGTAGAAAGGTTCACATGTACTTCAGACGTCTGACCGATCTCTGCCGGTAAATAGACCATTTCTAGCCAAAGATCTGTAGAAAGGTTCACATGTACTTCAGACGTCTGACCGATCTCTGTCGGTAAATAGACCATTTCTAGCCAAAGATCTGTAGAAAGGTTCACATGTACTTCCGATGTCTGACCGATCTCTGCGGGTAGATAGACCATTTATAGGCAAAGATCTGTAGAAAGGTTCACATGTACTTCAGACGTCTGACCGATCTCTGCCGGTAAATAGACCATTTCTAGCCAAAGATCTGTAGAAAGGTTCACATGTACTTCAGACGTCTTACGGGTCTCTGCCGGTAAATAGACCATTTCTAGCCAAAGATCTGTAGAAAGGTTCACATGTACTTCAGACGTCTAACCGATCTCTGCGGGTAGATAGACCATTTCTAGCCAAATTTCTGTAGAAAGGTTCACATGTACTTCAGACGTCTGACCGATCTCTGCCGGTAAATAGACCATTTATAGGCAAAGATCGGTAGAAAGGTTCACATGTAGTTCAGACGTCTGACCGATCTTTGCGGGTAAATAGACCATTTCTAGGCAAAGATCTGTAGAAAGGTTCACATGTACTTCAGACGTCTGACCGATCTCTGCGGGTAGATGGACAATTTCTAGCCAAATATCTGTAGAAAGGTTCACATGTACTTCCGACGTCTGACTGATCTCTGCGGGTAGATGGACCATTTCTAGCCAAATATCTGTAGAAAGGTTCACATGTACTTGCGACGTCTGACCGATCTCTGCCGGAAAATAGACCATTTCTAGCCAAAGATCTGTAAAAAGGTTCACATGTACTTCCGACGTCTGACCGATCTCGGCGGGTAGATGGACCATTTCTAGCCAAATATCTGTGGAAGGTTCACATGTACTTCCGACGTCTGACCGATCTCTGCGGGTAGATGGACCATTTCTAGCCAAATATCTGTAGAAAGGTTTACATGTACTTTCGACGTCTGACCGATTTCTGCGGGTAGATGGACCATTTCTAGCCAAATATCTGTAGAAAGGTTCACATGTACTTCAGACGTCTGACCGCTCTCTGCCGGTAAATAGACCATTTCTAGCCAAATTTCTGTAGAAAGGTTCACATGTACTTCCGACGTCTGACCGATCTCTGCGGGTAGATGGACCATTTCTAGCCAAATATCTGTAGAAAGGTTCACATGTACTTCAGAGGTCTGAAGTAAATCGGTGCTTGTTTTGAGTCTTAAAAAATGTGAGCTTAGGATATTTTTCAACAGCAACTAAACGTTTCAGTTTACCGCTTCATTTTTTTGTTCAAAACATAGTCAGGTGGATGGTACTTGTTCATAATTGCCTCTACTTCGCATCTTAAAACACCACTTTCGATCTTGAAGCTGTGAGTGACCATGCTCATGTAGAAATACTACCCGATGGCGGATTTTAATTCGTATTTTAGCCGTGGATTCTATTTTGTAATCAATTTTAGGATTATCTGTGAAATAAAGATTTAATCTTTTTTTCAGCGACTGTCACAGGGTACAAGTAGCCGCAATCATCCTATAGCCTAGTGCTAGGCTAGATTTTAAAAAAGTACGTGCAAAAGAGCGCCCCCACCCACCCACCCCCAAAATCAAAGCAAACGAAAAACAAAGCCCCCCCCCAAAAAAAAACAAGAAAAAACAAAAAAAAGAAGAAAATAAAGAAGGAATAACGCTTCGAGGGTGGGGCGAGGTCTGGCCACCCCAGCCGCAGTCTCATGTGACCAACGCCAAAGCAAGTCAAATAAAGGAGGCCAGTCTCCTCCAAAAAGTCAGATAGCCCACAAGTCTGTGTCCACAAAAAGGTTTAATAGATTGATAAATACCGTATGTATAGCAAATAAATGTGGTTTTTGTGTTTTAATAGACATTATATTCATATATGTTTGGATTTATAGAAAGACAAGCGCAGAGGCTTTGCCACTCCTCCTTAAAGCAGCTTGAGCTTCGCAGGCAGACATTAGGTCTGAGGCCTACGGCCTATCTTGCTCTAGCAACGGGGTTTTGGTCTAAACAAATTATAAGGTTTCCAGTACATATCTCCTAATAATTTACACATGGCCTATTTTTTTCAGATCCAGGCTTATTTTCTAGGCTCAAAGGAGAGAAAAACCTTTATAATAATTCTTTTGATTTATGAAAAAAAATCAATCCTCAGATCTTTTTTCCTCATCTAAATTTGCATTAATATAAAAAAAAACCAGCCATACCTTAATTTTAATGCATTTTCTGAACATAAAGATTTGTAATCATTTTTTTTAATTACAAAACATTTGATAATTATATTTATTTCTGAACTCTTCTTAGGTAGAACTTTGCTAAAAGCTTCAAATATACGAAAAATCAGCCTTAATTTTTAATACGAATACTTATGGAAAATCTCTTGAATGTTTCCAATCCTTTTTCTTTAAAAAAAACCCACAATAAAACATTGAATAATAAATATTCTTTAATTTCAAAACGTATCATTATGTTAATCTAATAAAATTACAATATTCAAAGTCGCACGTGAACTAAAATAAAAAAAAATAGATAAAAAATTCAAACTGTTCAAATTTTTTCCTAAAATCTAGTGTTAGAAGAAATTGGGGAAAAACAATAATTGCTTTCGTTATGTTAAGACATGTTAAAATTGCCAATTTATCACTCTCTAAAAATACATACTGTACGCAGTACTATTTATATTATTTACTGTACAGAGTATTACTTATATTATTTATTTAAGCACTATAAATATCAATAAACTAAAAACAAAATTGAAATTTGCGGTAGACCTTTGTAGACTAGTGTATTATATAGATATATATTAGTATGTGCACGTATGTATAATGTCGTTTCTTGATGCCTCCATCACCTTGTCATATTATTTCTAATTTGAAGGAAGAATCGTAGGGGGGGAGCGACCCTTTGTGTTCCTCTCTTTGAAACACGACCCTTCATTGTTTTCGCGTCTCAATTTTTATACAAAGTGATTTGGTCCCTCCCTTATTTCCCTCGCCCGCCCCCATACTTCGTCTTATCCCTCCCCCCCTTTCTCGTCTCATCTGCACCCTTCACAAACCGCCCTTGATGTATACGGCGAAGCGGAGTTATCATCGATACACATTCGTCCCTTTATCCTCGTAATGAATAAACGAAAAGAAATCGCTCTCATACATTGACACAACACCTGCAGTCGGAATTCACAGAATTCCATCAAGCACTCTAGGGTAAGGCAATGATACCCCTAGAATTGCTGATAGTACAATCCTGCACTAGATGGTAAGGCAATAAATCTGAGGCTATTTAGAAGTTGCTACCCCTGCATTGATGGTAATTCCATTAAGCACTCTGGGGTAAGGCAATGCTATCTCTAGAATTGCTGGTAGTACAATCCTGCACTGTATGGTAAGGCAATAAATCTGAGACTATTTAGAAGTTGCTCCCCGTAGAATTGATGGTAATTACATTAAGCACTCTGGGGAAAGGCAATGCTACTTCTAGAATTGCTAGTGGTATAATCATGCACTAGATGGTAAGGCAATAAATCTGAGGCTATTTAGAAGTTGCTACCCATAGAATTGATGGTAATTCCATTAAGCACTCTGTGGTAAGGCAATGCTAGCCGTAGAATTGCTAATAGTACACTCATGCACAATAGGGTAAGGCAATGATCCAAGGCTTTTTCGATGCCTTCCAAAGGCTATGGGGATAAATCAAAATAGCTAAGCAGTTTTATGCGACTGAAGGATTATTCAGAATAGGACAATGTAGCCCTCAAAAATATTCCGCTCCCTACCGGATCAGGAAACGACGTCTTCAACGGTCCGTGGAGACTCCCCCCCCTCCCCCCGACGGAAAGAGAAAATAATAATGAATGATTTAGTAACCTAAACAAAATCCCTTAAAAAAACTTTACTCAGTGTAATTACTGACATCGTTGGAATCCTTAACTTACAATGCCTTAACAGGATTCTTTGAGGAGACTGACGGACAAGATCACTGAACCGTGCAAAAAAGGTTGCTTGAAGCTAATCGGGATCAAAAATACATAAACAGAAGTCTCAAAAAGAGTTAAAAGGATCAATCTTAAGCTAGCGAAGGCAAAGATCGTCAATTGTAAATCCAGAAGATCAATAAACATTATTCCAATAACTGTCCTATGATTCAGGGTAAAATGGGGAAAACCTATTTGTATTTCATATGATTTTCTTTATTTACTAAACTAAAAAGCTACACTCTTTAAGATGAACGTTTTCTATATCATTGATATGATCATTTATGTCTAGATGACGAAATCCATACACATGTATTAGTTAGGGCGGTTTAAACTTAACCCTTCAAGTTCCGTTCGCGCACATATGCTTCAACTCAAGTTTTCTATTAAACCCTTCGGTCGAATTTGTCCAAAGGACTAGCAAATATTTATTATATAAAGGTTTGCCGAATAAAATAAACCGTCAGTGCTCTTAATTTAAGGATATTTAGACCCACCAATAAAAAAAAAACGGTCAACAGGAATTGAAGACATCGGTTTGAAAGAAAAGCTATATAGAGCAACTGTAATGGCAGCAAAATAAAGCAACTGTAATGGCAGCAATATACAACTGCATTGCCATCAGTATATAACCATCAATAGCAGCAGTATACAACTATAATGGCAGCGGTATTTTGATTAAGGGGCTATCTGGCGACTGCCGACTTAGGCATAAGTTGCCGTAAACAAACAGCCTAGTTCTAGGCTACTTCAAAATAATTCAACAGGAAACAACAATAAAAAGAAATAACAATAACAAAGCAATAACAAAAAAGATAACAAAAACAACAACAACAATTAAACTGGGTTAAATGAAAGGGAGAAGGCCAGCCTCCCCCAAAAAGTCAATAAGTCCACTAGTCATGGTGCACGCACTCGTCCCGAGTACAAGGGACAGGCGGTAGCGACCCCGCCCATCCCGGTACCGGGACAGGTATCGTGCGCGAAGATCACCCAGACTGGGACATTCGACAAGAATGTGCCGAACAGTCTGGGGGACGACGCAGTCGTTGCAATAGGGCGCAGGCGAGAGCTCCATCAAGTAGCGATGCGTCACACTAGTGTGTCCGATTCGAAGACGACAGAAAGCAACCTGAAGCCTTTGCGGCATTGGGGGATAGGTCCATGGGAACAGTCGCGGTGCAATGGCACGCAACTTTAAGTTCCCCTCAAACGTCTCCCATCTTCTTTGCCAAGCAGTCCGAAGAGCTGCCCGTATTCCTGCCATGTAGTCGGTGTGAGGAAGAGCGAAACGCTGGTCCGGTCGCAGAGTCCTCGCGGACTCTTTGGCGCCCTCATCGGCGCGCTCATTCCCCGCAATTCCTACATGTCCAGGAACCCAGCAGAAGATAATCTCGACATCTGCCCGGCTCGCCAAAACCGTGGCGTCACGGATATCGCGAACCAGGGGATGCGGAGATTCCAATGCCCCGAGAGCACTCAGGGCGCTTTGTGAGTCGCTATAGATCACAATCCGGTCTCCGAACCGGGCACGTCGCGTAATCTCCCGTACCGAGTGGTGTATTGCCACCAGCTCGGCCGTGAAGACAGACGCAGCGCCTGGTAGAGCCCCGCTGACTTCAAACAGAGGGGATACGGCGTGGAAGCCGACCCCCTCTTGGGATTTGGAGCCATCCGTATACACTGGCACGGTTCCAGCGTGACACGATGTGTGCTCCAAAAAGGTCGAACGCAATACTCCCGGCGCAGTACAAGCTTTGGGAGCAGAGGCGTGGCGACAAATAGTCAAATGTGGTACCCTCCAGGGTGGCAACCTGGGCAAAACCAGGGGCGCCACCGGCCCGAGAGCGATATCTACCTCTCGAAGGAGTTTCCTGGCCCTAAACCCAAAAGGCTTAGGGTATGACTGGCGTCTCTCGGCGGCATAGGCACCATCGAGATCAGCCGCGAATGCAGTGAGAGCTGTTGGCGACTGAGGGAGGCGCCGGGCTCGCGCGTACAGTCGAGTGATACACTGCACGCGGCGTAGAGCGAGTGGCATCTCCCCAGCATCGACCAACAGGCTCTCAATGGGAGAAGTGCGGAAGGCACCGGTCGCAAGGCGAAGGCCGGTGTGGTGGATCGAATCTACCTTCCGCAATAAATGCTCGGCTGCGGATGCATAAAACTCGCATCCGTAGTCGAGCTTCGAACGAACAAAGGATCGATAAAAAAGTAAGGCAGTAGCCCTATCAGCGCCCCAAGCGCTGAACGTCACGGAACGGAGAATGTCCATGGCGCGGGTACAAGAGACCCTAAGGCTGCGAATATGAGCCTCCCAGGTGAGGCGTCGGTCGAATATAAGACCAAGGAAACGGTGCGACTCAACCACATCCAGGCGCACCCCATTAAGAAACAAATCTGGGTCGGGGTGAAGCCGTGGATGGCGGCAGAAGTGCACCACCTTAGTCTTGGCCAAAGAAAACCGAAACCTGTGCGCTTCGGCATAGCGAGAGACGCGGTTCAATGCCTGTTGGAGTCGACGCTCCAGAGTTGGCATCTGGGCCGCGCCAAAAGAGATCGAAAGGTCGTCCACGTAGAGCGTAGCGAGAACATCTTCCGGCAGCACCGAGGTGATGCTGTTGATGCTCAGGGCAAAGAGTGTGACACTGAGGACACTTCCCTGCGGGACACCCTCTTCCTGCTCCTTTGGGCCGGAGAGGGCTCCCCCCACCCGTACGCGGAATCGACAATCTCGCAAAAATTCAGATATAAAAATTAGGAGGCGTCCCCTCGCCCCCATCGTGTGGAGAGTCTCCATGATACCGTATCGCCATGCGGTATCATAGGCCTTCTCCAGATCGAAAAAGACCGTGGCGTAGTGCTGTCTACGAAGGAAAGCCTCGCAGACGGCATTTTCCAGTCGGAGCAGAGCAACCGACGTGGAGTGGAACTTGCGGAAGCCGCACTGTGCGGAAGACAGATGGCCTCCGCTGTTCAGGAAAAAGGCTAATCTAACATTTACCAATTTCTCCATCAACTTGCACACGCAAGAGGTTAGAGAGATTGGGCGGAAACCGGTCGGAGTAGAGTGATCTCTCCCCGGTTTGCGAAAGGCAAGCACAGTAGCGATTCGCCAGGAGTCTGGGAGAAGACCTTCCACCCAGATCCTGTTGAACAACTCTAACCGAAAGGCCATGCCTCGCTCACCTAGATGTCGAAGCATGGCGTACGGGACATCGTCCGGACCATGGGCGGTGTCCGCGCACGAAGCGAGAGCGGAACGCAACTCGCTTACAGTAAACTTGTCGTTGAAGGGTTCTCCGCCTCTGGAGGTAAAGTCCAGCCAGCGGCCTTCGGCGACATCACGATGTGCATTGAATGCTGGCGGAGCAGCATCACGGCTAGAGAATGCAGAAAGCGGTCGCGAAGGATTCCGCCACGGACGCGGGGTCCGAGATTGCGGTCGCATTCTCCTGGAGAACGGGAGGAGGGGTCCTGCGAGAACTTGCCCCGAATCCTTTTGACTCGCTTCCACACCTCAGCTAAAGGGGTCTTCCCGTTAAGTGAAGACACGTATGCCCGCCAAGAAGAGCGGCGGGCGTGCTTCGAAATATACCGGAACCTAGCCCTAGCCCGACGAAATTCAGCGACAGTGAAATCGTTCGGGCGGCGCTTATAGCGCATGTAGGCATAACGCTTCTGTTTGAGGGCCGTCTCACACTCGGCCGACCACCATGGGAGTGGTCGGCGTGCAAAACGGCCAGACGTCCTAGGAATAGTAGTCAGGCCCACGGCGATGAGGTTGCCGGAGAAGAACTCAACGGCCTCATCTACCGACCTAAACTCCTCGACTGAGATAGAGAATTCAGTCATTTCCTGAAATGCAGGCCACCGCGCCCGCGCCAAGCACCACCGAGGTGGTCTCTCAGGCGGCAGTTGCCCTGAAAATGATATTTGAATGGGAAAGTGATCACTACCATGGAGGTCATCGACCCCCCCTCAATCAAAATCAGGCTGTGCATCTGAAGAGCACAAAGATAGGTCAAGGCAAGAAAATGAAGCGGTTCTCGGACAGTGATGCGTAAACTCATCCACGTTTAGGACACCCATCTCAAGCTCTTCGATCAGATCGGCAAGGACTTGTCCCCTGGGATTTATGGAGTAATCTCCCCAGAGAGGATGCCTGCCGTTCAGATCTCCAAGCAAGAGATAGGGCCTCGGCAACCGTGCCACGACACGGCGGAAGTCCCCCGCGTCGAAGTCAGCTGACGGTGGAATGTACGCAGAAATGATGGTATACCTCCTATCCAGGTGCAGCTGCACAGCCACTGCCTGAAAGGAGGTATCTAAAGAGAAAGGAAGAACGGAGACATCATGCCGGGTGTAAACCGCGCATCCCCCAGCCCGGCCATCCCGCGGTGGTGGGGTCGCAAGACCCTTGTACCCCGGGAGGGCGGGCAGGGGGCACGCGCCTAGCATGGTCTCCTGCAAAAAAATAGCTAACGGGGAGCGGGACGAGAGGAGCCTCCGCAGCTCCTCCCAGTTGGCCCGGAGTCCACGGCAATTCCATTGAAGGAATATGCCCTCCAGGCCTAGCTCGGATGAGACGCGGGGGCCCCTCCTCGAACTGAAGACCCTCACGGGAATGGCCGTACGCTTCCCGGGGGCAGAACCCCGGGCGCTGTTGGCCGGACAAAGCGCTGAAGGCGCTGTCGCCTTCGAGGACTTATTGGGGGAGGTTGGGCTCGCCATGCGAGTCTTTTCCTCCCTCCGCCTCGAAACCTTAGGCGGGCGCTGCGGCTTCGGAGGCGGGGGGCCCTCTTTTCGAGGAACCACCGTCTCCGAGCCACTCGCTCTACCTCGGGGCGTGGGCGAAGGAGCCGAAGCTCCTTTGTTGCTGTCCTCCTTTCGGGGGACAGCTTTAGGAACCCCCGAAGATAGCCTAGCGACCATCTTCAGGGGTGTTGCCTCTTGTGAGTCTAACGACTCGGTGTAGGCGCGTGGCCGTTTCGCCTTGCGGGAAACGGTCACGCTGGGGGAAGAGGGGGGAGCCCTGGTTTTAGCCGGGGCTGGGTATGAACCCTTTTTGCCGCCAGCTTTACCAGGGGAGCGCCCGGGTTGGGTAGAGCCCGCAGAAGGGCTCCGAATGGGCACGGAAACAACCGTGGGGCCAGGAGCAGAGGGTGCCTTTCTAGCTACTGAGGCATATGACGTCCCAGGCAGAGCTGGGCGCGCCAGGACCAAGTCCTTAGCCTCGCGGAATGCAATAATTTGCGGAGATTTCATGTAATGGCAGCGGTATACAACTATAATGGCAGCCACATACAACTGTAATGACATCTATATGCAACAACTGCAATATACGCCAATTTTAATGGCAGCAATGTACATCAACTGTAATGTCAGCAGTATATAGCAACTGTAATGGTAACAATATACAACAATTATAATGAAATATATACAGCAACAACAATGGCAGAATTACACAGCAACTACAATGACAGAACTATAAAACAGCAATAATGGCAACAAACTTCTCTAACTATAATAAAAGCGGTATACATAAACTATAATGACAAATTAAAAACAACTATAATGGCAGCAATATCGCTCGCGATTAAAAGCCGTTGAGTTACAAATAAAATGACACCAAATTAACTCCGCGGCTTTTATACCAAAACGATCAAGAATCTCTTTATCAAATTTCAAACTCATTCTAGAGTTGAAAGAAGAAGCGAGAAGTCTGACTCTAGTACTTAAGGAGGAAACGAGAAGTCCGACTCTAGTACTTAAAGAGGAGGCGAGAAGTCCGACTCTAGTACTTAAAGAGGAGGCGAGAAGTCCGACTCTAGTACTTAAAGAGGAGGCGAGAAGTCCGACTCTAGTACTGTAAGTCAGATAAAATTATTTTATCCATTGATTGGCGGGAACTTTAGGCATTTGCAGACTAGGATAGGTTGGGTTTATTAGGGGATAAAGGCGAGGGAAGATAAGAGTTCTTCGTGTTGTTGATGCGTGCCGACCCCACGTTGGGATCCTACGTGACCAACGGAAATAATGAAGTCAGAACGAACAGCTTATTGAAGGAAATTTAACTTTGGCTGAGCATTGTGGACAATTTGTCGAGAATGTCTAACCGTTGTTGGTTTAAAGATCTTACCGGTACCCTTCATTACTCTATAGAAAGCTAGAGATTTATTAAAAATCGAATGCTAACTCGAAATTCAGCTAATTTTGAACGTACGTCAACGAGATCTTTTCCACAAAGTCCCTAAACTTCAAAATATTTTTTTTAAAATCAATAGCGACGAGATTGTCCCTACACATTCACCTCAAATTCCACTGCCTACGTTCTCTTTCACATGAACTCAACGCAGCACAAAGGTGATCCCAGCTCCCAGATTGAGCAGCTCAAAGATATTCTGGACAGGCTTACGAGCGACCCTGCCCCCTTTCTATTTACATTTCCAATTTTCTTTCATAAGTTTCGCAATCTCTAAACACTACACCAACAAAGTAAACACTACACCAAATTACAGGTGAATTCCCATCGTGGACACATTACTAATAAAGTAATATCAGTCCTGTTAAGAAATATCGAAAAATTACGGGGGAAATATAGGTTTATTTGGGAAGGGGGCGGAGAATTGAACCCCCCACCCCCCCTTCCCAACTTCCCGGCGGAGGTGACAGGATAAAGAGGTATTTGGATTCGGGAATTCGAAATTCGAAAAAATTTTCAATTTTAACATTAGTTCTGTGAAAGAGGAAATTACAGAGGACCAAAATGCCAGGTAGAGGAATTTAATCAGGAGTGGAACGGAGTCTGAGTGGATTATACACTCACAAAAGGAAGGTCATAAACAGGGTGTTGTGGCTTGGAGGGACCATTCTCATACACGTCTACACATTTATACAGCACTGGGAGAGGGAGCTTTCGTTAGTCTAGTGGATGAGGTGTTTGATCTCTCACGAACAGGTAGCACAAAAATTACCAAAAAGAACGAACTGCAATGATGTATAGAAAGTGTCCACTAAATATGGAACCGTAAAGACACGTTAATATTTTTTTTTAATGGTAGGAGGGGTTTAACCACCGATTTGCACTCAATTAAGATACCTTTATTTCTGTTTAGTGGACCTACTAATTAGCATGGATTCCGAATCAAGCGAATAAAGAGCGTATGGCAGCCATCGGCAAGTCCACCCAAATCGGGAATCCATCTGGTGACTAACCATAATATATATATATATATATATATATATATATATATATATATATATATATATATATATATATATATATATATATATATATATATATATCAGGAATATGAATACATATGCGATGGTTACTAACATTTAATTTTTTCCGAACGTTTCGGGCATTAACGATGACCATCATCAGCGAATTCTTAAGCGGAATACAAAGAGGACGAAAGTTAAACTTTCGTGCCTTAGTCTACTCGTATTCATTTAACGTCCAATCACTTAAAATTTAACTTTATTGAATTACTTGCTTCGCTCCATCTATTAATATTCTTGTATTCCGCTTAAGAATTCGCTGATGATGGTCATCATTAATGACCGAAACGTCCGGAAAATTAAATGTTAGTAACCATCGCATATGTCTTCATATTCCTGTTACGAATAAGGTTCCCAAGGAACGACTTCATCACCAATATATATATATATATATATATATATATATATATATATATATATATATATATATATATATATATATATATATATATATATATATATATATATATATATATTAATCGAAAAATCATATGACACCGTGATATATAATAGATGTATTTAAAGGTCCAAAGAAATGAAAACTGGTAACAAAACCCGGAAAAAAAAGCTAAGGAAATTAATCACGTGGTCCATTAAAACTTAAGAAAGAAAATGGGAGAATTATAGAAACGGAGAATAGGGAAACTATTTTAACCGTTAAATGAAAATGAGTAAAGAAAGGAGTTTGATTTGAATCTGTGTCATGAAGCGCTCTTCACCAAGCTCTCGGAAGAAGCTCTTCTTACAGTGAGGAGAGGATATCTCCTAAGCCAGTCTGTAAGAAGAGCTTCTTCCTATGTAGTGCAAACCTCCAGAGTACGTGAATGTATTAGGGGCAAGAGGGGAAATTAAAAGCCATTTCTGAAAAACTAAGGATTTATCTTAAACGTTAATATTTGTTCTTTTTAATGATAGATTTTTATTTGCTGTCCAATTCATTGTTCACAAATTAATGAATTTTCTTCCGAGTCATATATTTAATGGACGCCCTCTACTAATTTAATAGGTTAATATACTCGCACACATGTAACAGCATCTATTACACATCGGAGACGTGCGTAAACGGGTAAAATGGTTGTAAAATAATGGCAAACACTAAAGATAAAAAAAAAAATCAGGTATAAAATTATTTCGAAACCTCTGAATCTGGCTAATAATAAACCCCATAACAGACATACAAACTAGAAACACTGCTAAGGGACTACTCTTCCCCTCTTTACGAACATGGATAACTGGACCATGGACATGACGCCCCATCCCCCCTAGAACGTCCATGTCTGCATGTTTAAAACCGAGCGATAAAGCACCCTGTTTGCGTGTATCTAGCACATCCATCGGCTCGACGTGTATTCAGGCCGATCCGCTGTAATTAAAAGCTAATAACAGGCGATAAATAAACCCACGCTGACAAAACCTAGGACGAGAGATGCTTTGAGAGCAAATCCGGCCATAAACATGCACAGGTGCGCCGGGACTCTTAATGACCGGGACGGCGAACCTGAGAGAGTACATGTCGTAAACGGTCATAAACGGCAAGTTCAAAAGGTGAAAAAATGCAAAAGAGTGTAGCTAAAAAGTATGTGGAAAGCAAATTGTTGAAATAGGAAATTCAAGGCGGCTGGAAAATCTCACACACCCTTTTTTTTTTCGCCTTTGAAGGTGTGAATGCAATGTAATCCTAATTCTCTTTTTATTTTGTTTCATTTAAAGTCCATCTCTCCCTTTTTATCTCGTTTCATTAATCATTAATTTCATTAATTCCTTTTGCTCTTTCACATTTGCCAATCTGTATAAATATATATTAAATTATTGATGGTAAAATTTAACAATTTAAATCTAATTACTCTCGGTGTAAATATAGAATGTAAAATATTTACCGTAATATTCACAGTAATTTAATCCAAATTACTTTTTTTTTACGCTTTTTTCTATTACCTCGTTTTTCAATCTGCTAATTTTACGATTTCTTATGGGTTTGTATCTTTCACATTTTCCTATTGATGTAAATATAAAATGTAAAATATTTTCTGTAAAATTTACAGTAATTTAATCCAAATTACTCTTTTGTTTCGTTCATTGTCCATCTTATTTTTTCCCTTTATCTTGTCTTAATCTGTTAATTTTTCTCATTTTCCAATCGATTTATACAGGGGTTGAACAAAATAAATGGAACGCGTGTTAAATTCAATGAATATTTATCTAATACTGAGTTGGTCCTCCCTTTGCTTTCTGAACAGCGTAGATGCATCTTGGAATTGATTCATACGCTTCCTGACTTTATTGAGAGGAATCTTGAGCCATTCTTCTTGCAATACCTGCTCCAGCTGTTTCAGACACGACGGTGGAGGGAAACGACTTCTAACTTGTCGCTCCAAGACGCACCACAAATGCTCAATAATATTAAGATCTGGAGATTGTCGGGGCTACTTACTCCATGTGTTGTAGCTCACTCCTATGCTCTTCATACCAATTCTTAACCACATGAGCGGTGTGTATTGGGGCAATGTCATCTTGGAAAAAGAACTCACCATCAGGGAATAATGTCTGGACCGTGGGATGGACTTGATCTTCCAAAATATTCATATATTCGTTGCTGTTGATCCTACCATGCAGGGCAACGACTGGACCAAGAGATTTCCAAGATATGGCTTCCCAAACCATCACTGACCATCCTCCGTGCTTCACTTGAGGAAGAAGGCAGTCAGGATTAAAAGTTTCCCCGGTCTGCCTCCACAAATAAACTCGCCCTGCAGTGGGGAAAATCGAAAATCTAGGCAGAGAATATTACTTGCTTCCATTGGTCTGTTGACTAGCCCTTGTGATCTCTACACCAGTTCAGCCTTTTCTGAATGTTTTGATGAGAAAGCAGAAGTTTCTTGATGGAGGCTCTTCCATGCTATCCGGCTTTATTGAGCTCACGGCGAACAGTTTTGCTCTAAACTGGGCTAGTGAGATGTTGATTCAACACTGCAGTCACTTTAGAGGCAGTTGTCCGGGGATCTTTCATCACAATGCGTTTCAACACTCGTCGGTCTCTTTCGAAGTCCTGCCGGAATTACTCCTCCTGCTGGAGGTTTTGCCCCGATTCTTGAATTTTGACATGGTCCTTGATCTGGTAGCTCTCGAAAGAACAAGGAGTTTAGCTGTTCTGGTGACGGAAGCTCTTGCAATTTGAGCTCCAACCATTTGCCCCTTTTCGAACTCAGTGAGGTCACGCATCTTAGCATCTATACCACGATCTGAAAAAGAAATACAAATAATCATTAAAGTTGATAAATAAAACTATGCATCTACAATAAAAACCCTCACAATGAAATTTGGATGGATATTCGTAATATAGTGGCTGATTGAAATATTGGTGTTAAATTTCTACTGTTCCAAAAATTTTATCCAACCCTTGTATAAGGCTGTTGCGTCAGCTTTCTTTCTTTCCTTATTCTCTACCCATAGATCAGATGTTAAATAGGGTGAGAGAGAGAGTATGGCTGAGGAATCGTAAGATGTGCAATCGCGCGGGATGGCAGGGATATTTTTGTCCTCGAATTTACAGCGCGATACCAACGAGGGCATCTCCCTCGCAAGTTTGCAAGGAAAGATCTGTAATGAAAGTGAAGATGAAGTGAAAATGTGAGGAAGATATATAGCCGTAGATTCTGCAGGCTTTGGGGGCCTGGAAAGCAAATTACGGGTGTTTATGCCGAAAGGCACATAAACCTCCAGATGTAAGCCGCAGCAATGGAAACTTGGGTAATCCGAGGAAGGAAAAAAATGGAAATTTTCCATTGAATTAAGAAAAAAAAAACAATGAGGGATCTACCATATTTGAAAAGATGTTCGCAAAATGTGAAGTTAGGAGACGTGGGAATGTGAAAGGACCGTAACCTGAGTAAACTCTGTACCGGGAGAGCGCACCTCTCTTATACCTATTACAAATGTAAATAAAAAAATGAATAATCCAATGGGGGCAGTTCACTTAGACCCCCCTCCCTCCCGCAAACAAAATAAACCCATATGCTGGGTCCCAGGATGAGTTACAAGGAACCCATGAACTTGTAAGGAAGAGAATGAACTGAATGCAGCTGATATCTAGATTTCGTGCCTTTCCTGCCCTCACATTTATAGCCGGGTTTCACTTCCCTTGATGCCCCCCCCCTTCCCCTTGCGTTAAAACATCCACCCCGTTTTCTCCCGACTGACGCCTCTCCCTCATCTTAAAACTACCAGCACGCCACCAGCACATTTTTTTTTATACCCTATTCCCCATTTTGCTGAATGACCCTCTTGCCCCAAAATGCCATCCTTACATCCACTCCTATCCATCCGCTAACCGTCCTTCCCTATTCCTAAAACTTTCATGCCATCTATACCCGACTTGCTTCACTTCGCTACCACCCCCTCCCGAACCTAACACCCTTACATCCACCCTTATCCTACCTTCCTCACTCCCTAATACAAAAACTATCCCCATCTAAAAACGTCACCTTCCTCCTTACAATATCTATACACCTAAAAACTCAGCTCGCTGATTGATACCCCCCCTTCCGCCAAAGGACAACCATACCAAACCCTACTACGACCAATCTTTCCGGTAGAGTTGTATTTCCTGCATTGCTAAATTACACCCCAACCAAAAGCGCCAATTAGCGCTATTTTGATTCCTTTAGACATCCAAGTTAGCGTCGCGTCATTAGACATAAATTAGGATTCTGAACTGCAACCGAATCTGCATTCTTTTTAAGTCTCCCCAAAAAGGCGCGAAATTGACTTTTCAAAATTACAAGTAAATAAAACGAAAGAAAAGCAAATATCAACCTAATTTCGCCTATACATAAGAGCCATTTTGCTTTCAAATCAGGAAAGAGCGGAAGAATTGCGAAAGCCTAGAGATACGTTTTCTTAATTTTTTTAAAGCAATTCTCAATTATTAAGATTTTACAAAAATATAAAAGGGGTTTTAATTAAAAGGGGCAACAGCGTTGGATTTCTAGTTTCACACCCTTTTGCACCTTTAGAAATCAAATAAATCAAATTTAAAACATACGCGTGCTGGTGCCCAGACAATCTCAATACACGAGGGGGGCAAAGATGGCTGATAATAATAATAATAATAATAATAATAATAATAATAATAATAATAATAATAGGAGGAAAAGGAATTTTTAGGGTGGTTATCAGGTCATCACTTCCTTAGATTGCCTCTACACCTCAGCTCGCTGATTGATAACTATTCCAAACTGACATCCATGTGGCCATTGCCTTCTTAATACATAAGAAGACAAATCAATTTTAGAATAATTATAATTAATATAAATTGTAAACAATAAAATTAATAATGAACACGTGTAGATAACACTACGCACTGGTATAATGATGCTTTATGATGGGAATTCTAATGCCACATTAATCTTTCTAATTATAGTAAATATAAAGGCAAGGAATTCGAATTATTCCGGTGTAAAATATGTATAAATTACGGATTCTCAAATTACTTTTTAATTTTCCACTTTCCTTTCGTTTCAGCCTCCACCAAACGATTCTGAACACACCGCACACTGGTTGGGAATCATGGATCAGGAGAACAAACACTAATGGCAGAAACCATAATAAAGGTGTTAAACTGATATTAAACTGGGGATTCTTCAAGCACCGTCATTTAAGTACAATAAAAACTTGGCCAAGAATGTGAAAATTCGCATTTAACGCAAATCCTATCCCAATGTCCTTCATTAACATTTTGACACGGTATTTAGAGTAGGCTTGTCACCATTTTGACAGCGAGACTAGGCTTGACTATGTTTTTGACAGCAGACTCGAAGCTTGACTGTGTTTTGTCAGGGATGAATAACGGCATTTTAACAACGATGAATAGGATTGATTGTGTTTGACCACGGAGACAAGGCTGGGCAGCATTTTGGCAGCGAAGAATGTGCTTGGCGTTTTTTTTGCAGTAGAGTTCTGCCGGAATTTTGTCAGGGAAGAATAGGCTTATATGTCTTTATGCTAGTGGAGACAAGATTTGACAGAATTTTGGCAGCAAAGAATAGGCTTGACTGTGTTTTTGACAGTAGATACTTGATGGCATTTTAGCAACGAATAATGGGTTTGAATTCGTTTCGATAGCACTGACTAAGTTTCATTATGCTTACAGAAAGTGGCCAAATTATTAGAGGCACGACTTCCTCATGTGATATAAAAAAAGAGTTTAGTTAACCATACATGGATTTAATGATAGTTTCAGTGATGGTAGTCAGTTGGGGCGATAAGATATGAAGTCTGTTAGTCAGGAGGGGGGGGGGGATAATGAGTAGTATCCAAAGCGCGGCTGCTCCGCCAAGCTCTGTGCGCATGTGGTTGTGAGTGGAAGGTTGTTTGTGCTGTTATCATTAGTTTTTCGGGAAAGTTGATATTATATATAGGTTAACTACATATTTATATATGTTTATAGGTGTTGGAAAAGTGATTGTGACATTAGTAATTTGCTATTTCTTTTTCTTACAGAAATTCATTAATATTCAGCGTTTTCTTATAAAAATGGGTAAAGTTACCGATATATCATCTAAAAAGAAAGGCGAAATTCATGCATTACTGAGAGAAAGATTACTCTCATAGAAAGATTTGTCCACCAGTTTTAAATAGTTGTCCATATAACAGACAGAAAACGAAAAATTTGCAATTTAATCGTAGTGGCTCTAATAATCTGGCCACCCTCTGTAAACAGGGACAACTAGCGTTGACTTATTTAGGAGAGGGTAAAGACTGGCATTTGTAGGTTTTGACATAATGAACACTATTATTTTAAATACATCTTTATTTAGGCGGCAAATTATTATTTATTTAAAATTAAGAAGCAATAACCAACAAGGTGTCTTCGCGAAAACGGGTTAACTGAGAAGTGAAAGAGCTCATGCTAATCGAGTGGATACGGCGTTGGTCTCCCAACGTCACGGTATCGGGTTTGATCCCGAAATCCGACATGAGCGGACAGAACACACACACTCTCTCTCCCTGTTCCAAAGAATCCTGCCGATGGGTATCTATATCCACATAACTCTGACGAGGAACAGGATTCTCTGCCCCGGAGCGACAAAGGTTCCACCTGAACGCTGTTTGGTGTCAAAACATAATACTTCCTGGCACCTCTCTCCAAATAGGATCGGCTCCTGGTGCCCTCGGGCCGACCAGCGATAGTCATACTGACCTTTATGTAGATTTCATTATCCGGTAGGTGATCCTCATGGATCAAGGAAGGATTGGCGTCGACTAACTAACTGAGAAGTGAAAATATATGGAATGTCTACCAAAACCCGAGTAGTCTACAGAGGAGACGAAATGAGACAAATGCTACCCAACTCCAAAACGTGCCCAACCTTTAAAATTAAGGCAGATTCCCTTGCTGACGTTGAACAAAGGAGGGCACGCAATTCTCTATGTTGCATTGTGGTGCCCAAGATTTACCCGATTATTTCTTACGGGCTAGAAAAGATGCTAGGCCTATTTCAATAAAACGAAGGCCTACCACAAGGTTGACGTAATTTTTCGCAATGCTAAAGTTGTCTAAATTTTTAGTGAAATCTCGGCTGGTTAGGTTTGAATAACGAAAATTACGCTTAAAAATTTATACTGTAATATCTAAGTTTTGACATAAAAACTACGCTTGACTGCGATTAATTATAATAGGTTTAACTTTCTTTGTGACAACGGAAAACAGGACTTAACGGCATTTTAGAAGCGAAGACTAAGCTTGACTGCGCTTTATGACAACGGAGAAGAGGCTTGACGGCATTCCGACTGCGAAGATAAAACTTGACTTTTTCACAGCGAAGACTAAGCTTGATTATGTTTAGACAGAGAAAACTAGCGTTGACCTATTTAGAACATGATAAAGACTTGCGAAAACTACGTTCCACTACATTTTACCTACCGAAAACTAAGCTTACCTTTATGTTGATTGAGCTAATACTAGACCTTTATGCATATTAACAACGTATACTAAACTTGCCTTCGTTTTTACGCCGAAAACACAACGATTTGATAGCGGGGACTAGGCTTTATATTTGACTCCGAAAGCTAAGTTTAACTGACTACATTCAGTTATAGCGAAGTAGTCTTGAATATTCTAAAATATCGAATACCGAGCTGGAAAAATGAGATTAATGGCAAAAGCAACAAATAAAATTTTGTTTGCAATTATCTGTAGAATACAATGCTATATTTTGATTTATCATTATCTAATATAGCCAGATTTGTCTGGACTTTTCAAATCAGGTGGAATTTAGGCGGACAACTCGCATGGCTGTATCGCAGACCGAAACAAGCATTTGATGATGTAGCCGATTTCCCACATATCACTGAGTTGAGCCGATCAGAACAAAAACTATTATTTATGTAAATTGAATTTCGACGTGAATCGGCTCGTTTTGAAAAAGGCATTTGTCCTTTTCGCAAAAGACCACATCGGGGTTAAGATGAGCGTAGATGATAGAGCTGAAAGAAAATACATAAACCAGAGTTTGAAAAAAAGATTTCTTCACCGAGATTAAATGCAAGGCCACACTAACGAGGGTACGATTAAATAACGATTAAGAAACGAAAGTAAACATATCTCTTAACTATAAATTTTTGGCAGTTATACACGAGATATCATTAATAACTAGAAAAAAACGTCTTGGAAGCTTAATTTATCCCCCTCAAAATTAGACAAGTTCCTTTTGTTTCAAATCCAAGAAATGGCAATTTTGTCTCTAGAAATTTTCCAGGCCTAAATTGAAAAATGGAAATTTTCTGTGATTATTTATAATTGAGGTTTATGGCTACAAAAAAATCGCTAATACGGAAATTTGGTTTGCTATTTAAAGCTATGCGTAGGCTATGCAGTCCCTATGACAACGGAAATTAGATTGATATTTAACGCTATGCGGTCCCTATGCCAACAGTTATTTAACGGTATGCGTAGGCTATGCAGCCCATATGGCAACGGAAATCCGGTTGATATTTAACGCTATGCGTAAGCTATGATGTGGTATGTTAACGGAAATTTGGTTGATTTATATAACGTTATGCCTGGGCTAAGCCCTGCCTAAATGGACTTTCTACTACTGAAAATGAATTATGTTCGATTTTCTTGAATGTTATTTATTGGGCAAAGCTGTGCATACGCTCCTGCATTTTCCTAATAAATACTCACTTAATGCAGGGGTTTAAAGTTCGAACTTTGACTTCGAAATTGCATTTTGAGCGTTGCTTCTCTTTTAATGTTGTCCACTCGGCATCAAGGGGCCAGAAATGTCGGTATTTATTGAAGCAAATTCCGTCATATGAACGGTTCTGTAGCACGAGGGGTTTTCCGATATTTTCGTATTTTTCTGGAGGGTTGTCTGTCCCTTCTTTTTCCAGTTACCCCTAGTCTCTTCCCCTGAGGGTAAATAAGACCTTTCACATATTTTCACCAGTTTCTTTACGAACAGCCTCACAGAATTCCTGGCAGACATGGCGGCATAGTTTTAAGTAAATATTTTTCTTTCAGTCAGAAAATGATCCGTAAATTATTGTGGGCTTAAATATAAAAATATCAATCCTACCATTTGGTTTGCGTCACTGGCCTACAATATATCATCTGTCTTGTATTTCAAACTAAAAATTAATGATAAACCTTTTATCTTATGTTCGGTTGCCATTGATACGAGATAGACGGACGACTCCGTCTCCCTTTCCATCGCCGTATGGCGCCCAATCATTGTCAAAGATTAAATTTCTCGAAATAGAATCGACTATTTTCCTGGAGCCTACAAAACAAAAGTAAACCTGAAGAAAAGTACATTGGCGAAAACAAATTATTTTTTTTACATAGTTTATTTCAGAAACGAGACGCATTTTAACCCCTAAATCCAGGTCTTTGTGAAGAAGGCATTGACAAAGGCACTGGCGTCGAAAAAACCCGACGATTTTGAATGGAAAAGAAAGAAGAAATATGCATTTTAAGTGAGAGGGCTCGAGACCGGGCCATGAGGGCTCTTCCGCGCTCAAAGGTATGCAAATTAACGGATTATTTTGATTGCGAATTAGATCAAATTTCAAATCAAAGCTCTTTCGCAGATTAATAACACGCATTTAAATTGAAAGAGAAGAAAGCGAATTGCCTTTTCATAAACATAAGAACGAATAGAAGGGAATATCGCTAAATCTTCGCACTGCAGTTAGGAAATTCAGGCTAATTTTCACCTCCTTGATATATATATATATATATATATATATATATATATATATATATATATATATATATATATATATATATATATAGTGGATGCAATAAATAACCGATACATGGTCAAAAGTTTATTTTCCATAGTTACACAACAGCAAAGTAATTGAAAATTGAACATCTTATGTATTTTGTAGGTTGTCGTAGAATGGACTCTCGACGATATACCATATATAACTATTCGTTGAGGGAACTTCTTTAATTATCTTTAGAGTGCGTGGATGTCTGGCTGGCCGATATTATGTATCTTCGATATGCTTAAGAAGTGGAACTGAGCTCAAGGATAATAATATTGCTATCATTAATAAAATAGAGTTTTATTAATACATAATAACTATCAACAACACACAAAACGGAAAATATTGACATAAACAGAGAATGGAAAGGGTCGTGGGGAA
The DNA here is from genome assembly GCA_963969495.1 of Ceratothoa steindachneri. Classification (NCBI taxonomy): domain Eukaryota; kingdom Metazoa; phylum Arthropoda; class Malacostraca; order Isopoda; family Cymothoidae; genus Ceratothoa; species Ceratothoa steindachneri. The sequence goes on from OZ018322.1 coordinate 93,139,193, forward strand.
TCGAGCTAATCCGAGGATTAAAAGATTTAACAAAGGTAAAACAAATATAAAGTTAAAGGGAGGGGATGGTTCGCTAAACCATTTAAAGCACCGGATAGAGTTGACAAAAGGGTTAAATACTCAAAGTTAACGTTCGGCTTACGTAATTATACTTGTTGTGCAGAGGAAGGCGACGTGGAGGAATTTTCGGTCCGCTGGCGAGTTCCAGCCGAAAGGGGGAGGGGGGAATTAAATAATCCAGACGTGGCGTCTTGGGAATGAGAACCGTTTCTTGACGAACGGCTTGAAGAACAATTGTTGTTCTACGTTGTTCTCTTCTGAACAACAGGGGGGGTGAGAACCGTCTCTTGTCTACGGGCTCAAGAACAATGGCTGTTCTAATGTTGTTCTCTTCTGAACAACAAGGGGGAAGAATGAGAACCGTTTCTTGGCGAACGGGCTGGAAGAACAATGGCTGTTCTACGTTATTCTCTTCTGAACAACAGGAGGGGGGGGGGAGAACCGTTTCTTGTCAACGGGCTCAAAAGAACAATGGCTGTTCTAAAGTTGTTCTCTTTCTGAACAACCAGGGGAAGCCTTGTGGACTTAGCGTCACGAAAGGCTCGAACCTTGGCACTCAAGGGATATTGTCCTCCTTCTGGACAAGTGATGGTGAATCTCGAGGTCGAGGTCCCTTGGCGCACAAGGTGAGAGTGGGTCGTAGTGATGTTTCGCGACGAAAATCTGGATCTCCAATCTGAATCTTAGTGGTTAAGTTTCCATATAAATAGCCGGGACATCTCCTTGGCATGGGGACAATGGAGTGGGAGCTTCGAGGGAATGCACAGCCGAGCCTGGGAACAATGCCTTATCTGCCCATAAGCCTAACTCAATCTGGCGAGGTCGGCACATGGGGCGAACGGGGAAAGATAAACCTCCTTGTTTAAACATTGACTCAGGCGGCTGCGATAAGGCGCCAGGCTTCAAAGCGAAGATGCACGTGGGTAGCATCGTGGTTTTAAATAACATGTGATAGTGGTTGAAATTAACGCGGCCTCAACCCGTTCTATCACATAGGTTGAATACAAATTCGGTATAAGAATACACAAATAGTAAAGCAATGATATTATATCGACAAAAGTGTTAGATTATCGCATAAAAAAAGTATCCAACACACCCACAAAATTAGTTTTAAAGCGACAATAAATAGTTCTCGAACATTCCAGAGTGGTTTATAGGACAGGAATGCCTTAGAACTTTCTAGAAAAATAATATACTTCGTTCACGTGAAACGGCGGACCTCAGTTAGTGTCTGAGAGCTGCATGAGAAGGATTGCCAAAAGTGGCAGAGAACTAATTGTTCAGTTACATAAAAGTGGTTTGGGCTATAGAAAAATTTTATCTATGCTAAAAATAACAATCTCATCCATTGGTGACACGATTCGCCGGTTCACGTCATATCAGCCCACTGCAAGTCTACCACATTCAGGGCGTCCATCTAAAATTTGAAACCGTGAGGCTAAACATATAGTCCGTAAAGTAAAGAACAATCCTCGAGTGACTCGATCTGAACTTCAGAAAGATTTGGAAGCAGCTGGGACAAATGTATGCAAAAATACAATTAGAGCAGTTCTTAGGAACGAGGGATTCCATTCTCGCACATCAAGAAAGACACCTTTGTTGAAACCAATTCATGTGAGAAATCGCCTGAAGTTTTGGGGGCGATGTACTATGGTCTGACGAAACGAAGATTCGAGTTATTTGGGCGGAATAGTGTTAGTCACGTTGGCAGGCAGAAAAACTCAGCGCATGATCCTAAAAATACAATCCCAACAGTGAAGTTTGGAGGAGGCAACATAATGGTATTGGGCTGCTTCTCCTCTGCAGGTCCTGGAATACTCCATATTATTGAAGGGAAAATGAATGCTCAGATGTATCACATGATTCTGGATTTAATCTCTTCCAGTCTGCAGACGACTTGAAATTGCCAAGAGGATGGACATTCCAACAGGACAACGATCCAAAACATACAGCCAAGGGCACTGCAGCGTGGTTTCAGCAGAAGAAAATAAAGGTTATGGGATGGCGAAGTCAGTCGCCAGACCTAAATCCTATCGAAAACCTGTGGCGATAATTAAAACTAAAGATTAAACAAAAGGCCCCAAGAAATCTAAAAGATTTAAAAAGAATACGCCAAGAAGAATGGGTCAAGATACCTACAAATAATTGTAAGAACTTCATAAGTAAATATCCCAAACGGTTGGAAGCTGTACTAGCGACGAAAGGTCATATCACCAAATACTAAGTGGTTTTCAGATGTATCGGATACTTTTGAAACGTTCGTCTGATATTTTTGTCGTAATCATAGTAATGTTTTACTATTTTTGTAATATGATACCAATTTGTATTCAACGTACAAAATACATAAGATGTTCAATTTTCGATTACTTTGCTGTTGTGTAACTAGGGTAAATAAACTTTTGGCCGTGTGTCGGATATTTATTGCACCCACTGTATGTATATATATATATATATATATATATATATATATATATATATATATATATATATATATATATATATATAATATATATAGATATTTATTGCACCCACTGTATATATATATATATATATATATATATATATATATATATATATATATATATATATATATACATACAGTGGGTGCAATAAATATCCGACACATGGCCAAAAGTTTATTTACCCTAGTTACACAACAGCAAAGTAATCGAAAATTGAACATCTTATGTATTTTGTACGTTGAATACAAATTGGTATCATATTACAAAAATAGTAAAACATTACTATGATAACGACAAAAATATCAAACGAACGTTTCAAAAGTATCCGATACATCTGAAAACCACTTAGTATTTGGTGATATGACCTTTCGTCGCTAGTACAGCTTCCAACCGTTTGGGATATTTACTTATGAAGTTCTTACAATTATTTGTAGGTATCTTGACCCATTCTTCTTGGCGTATTCTTTTTAAATCTTTTAGATTTATTGGGGCCTTTTGTTTAATCTTTAGTTTTAATTATCTTTTAGATTTCTTGGGGCCTTTTGTTTAATCTTTAGTTTTAATTATCGTATATATATATATACATATATATACACGAGGGGCGGTCAATAAGTTTTGCAATTCGGATATAAGGAAACGAGATATGAGTAAAAGTGTTTTATTATTTTTCAATATACCTACCCTCGACTTCAATGCACTTGCGCCACTTGTCCCTGAGGCTTCGAATTCCAGACAACCAGAAATCTCCCGACTGCTGTTCAATCCACTCCTGGAAGGCGATCTGGACATCTTCATCGTCCCCAAACCGGCGTCCACGCAGTGCAGCCTTGAGCTTGTGGAATAAAAAGTAGTCGCTAGAGGCCAGATCTGGACTGTAGGGGAGATGATTGAGCTCCTCGAATCCGCACTCGCGCAGGGTAGCTTGTGCAACTCTGGCCTTGTGGACTTTGACGACGCTGAAGTCGATCATGGGGCGTGATGTTTCTAGGGACCCAACGGGCAGATACCTTGGTCATGTTGATAACACTTCCATGCGATATTCCAAGTTCTGGCTTGATTTCTTCGACCTTCACCCGTCGATTTTCGAGGATCATCCTCTCCACACGGGCCATATTGTCCTCGTTGGCCACGTCTGAGGGGCGTCCTCTTCAAGGGACTCACGCCCATGGCGGAACTCCCTATTCCAGCGAGCAATGGTTGCATAGGAAGGGGCGGTGTCGGTGTACATGGATCTCTTTTGCATTCTTGCGTTCCTTGGTTAAAAATTCGATCACTGCGCGGTGCTCAACCTTCTCCATTCTTGAAAAATTTGCGACTGACGATCGCTCTCTCTCTCTCTCTCTCTCTCTCTCTCTCTCTCTCTATATATATATATATATATATATATATATATATATATGTATATATTCAAAAACCCATAAAGAAAATAAAACAAACAGCGAACTTTGAAGACTGTGAGAAACTCCTCTTCATGCAAATCTGAACACAACTGAAGGAAAGGAAAGAAAGATAAAAATCAACGCACTCATTTCACTAATATTATCTCCCTAAAACCCTTTGAAGGCCTATGTGGTCAAAAGAAACCACAATTGATTTAAGGGTTATTATATTTTATATATAGTCCAATTCGGGCATCAAAAGGTGAAACCTACCACCCGTTAATCCCGTAGGTAGGCGATAAGCCATTTACACAAATAACACAGGTAAGCAAAAGGGACCAAGTCATTCATCTTTACGGTTAATGTGCAAAGGGCACACCCGGGGTACTGACTTCATCCACGCCAAGCAAGTAACTGTAGAGAAGCGTGAAGTTGACTACTTATTGCAATACTAACCACATAGCTTCACTGTGTACAACATTACAGTTTGCCTAAATCTTTGAAATATTTTTTTTAAATTTCATAAAAGTAAAGTCGATTAAACTCAGGAATACCTTCGTATTCATTTAAGCTGTCGAATTAATTGATACAAAACGCTTCTAATAGTTTAAGACTGTCTCTGTCTTGAAATGTTTTTTAATAATTTTAACCCGATTAAAATAAATTGTATGATCCTTTTGAATATGTGCTTGTCCATCCAGCTACCTTCTCTATACGTCCTAACATCATATTTATGCTGCTAAATTCGGCGTTTCGGAGCCAGTGTTTAACCTATGTTTTAGGGTCTGCAGTCCAACGCATAAACACAGCCACCAACTTTTCGCGACGAATTAATTTTATGTCTAGTTAATTTCGCAATAATATTAGGGAACGAAATAACGATATCTATGTTTTCACGAATTAAGATCGACTTCCGTCGTGAAACAGGGATGAGGACCTTCAAAAATCCCTCAAGATTTACGCTTTTTCTCTTATTTAAGTCACTATAAAACCTCTGGTAGAATCATTTTATATCGATAAATTTGACACCTTAAATGAAAGCAAATGCAACTTTGAGTTTGATAACTTTATTTTTACGACACCTCAAAAATTATTTCATCAAAGATGAATGTCGCAGATTATATTTACCTAAATGGATATGTACACCTGACGGTTTTAATTTCCAGTTTTTTTTAATTAAATAAAAAGGACAAAGTTACTTTTTTTAAACTCTTTTTATCCATCTGTAGAAGTCTAAAATGGGAGAGAAAAACATGAACCTATACGAAAGCGAAATAATGAATCAAATAAGCTAAAGTTATGCATAATCCTTAGTCTCAGCGAGGCCTAATACCGTGTGTTTTTGCGTATTGTTTACGTCACTTACCTAAACCTATGTCTGTCTATAGTTAAGTTTGCACTCAGTTTATGATGGAAGATGATGGAAATCAGGTATAAGTTTATAATTAACTCTACATCTTTATAAAAGTAAATTAATAGTACCTCTCCGCGGATTTATGTACATGTCTATGTTGCGTCTAAATTTGATTTGATTTCGTTAAAAAACAAAAAAGTTATAAGGATATTAAAAGTACATTAGGCTGCAGCACAGCTTCAACTGGGGTCTCTTGTTACATGGTGCTATGATGTCGGGTTAGCTTTACCAGCTACAGGCGTTTCAATTTTAAATAGAATCATGGCACTGATCCGCCACTGAGGGTTTGTTTCAAGATATTTGAGGCTAAACAGACGTTAAGAGGCACGAATTAGCTCATCTCGAGAGCCGTATGTCATCAAATTTACCATGTGTTGTGTTAATGAAACTTGGTAGATCCATTGAAACCACGAAAATCAAACTAGTACACGAGCGATAATAGATTTAATAAAAATAAAAAAGAAAGAAAAGTCTTTTAATGAGTAAAGAACGAGACATAAGTAGGAAATGAACCTCCGTGATTTTGAGACAGATCGATGCCAAACATTCGGTAGCGTTTTTGTTATAATGAAAAATGAGCTTAAATTCGTTATGATTCTGTAGTGGTGCGCTTAATGGATTCCATCCCAGCGCTCATCGAGGATTTGTGACACTCAATAAACGAGTCAAACGCAGATATACATACCTTACATCTTAAGGAGTTCGAACACCTACCGTTGTGGGAAGTGGCAAAGCTAAAATTTCATTTATTTTAGATGATCCAATTTTGATTTGTAGCTTTATCCTAATTATAATGACGATGCATAATAAATTACCGTGGAAATGGTTGATGTTACATCTATATTTCACTTTAACATCATTTGTAATTTTTCAAAGTTGTCTTTCGTCTAAACGAACTATTAAAAATTTAAAATGATTTATTTTTCAATAATAAGATTAGTTTCAGGCACAAATGATTAAGCGATTAGAAGAAGCATATTAATCCTATAATATGAATTTGCAGGAAGAAAATATAGTGTCCACGAAATATGGGATCAGAAAGAATATATAATAATTTATAAAGATTTAAGCCCACAGAAAAAAATGCATATATCATTAGAAAGAGAAATAGTGTAGATTTTATATGATTTATGAATATTTATGCTAAAACACAAATCATCAAAATGGAGATAGAAATTGCTAGCTGCATTCAAAAATTAATTCGACATTTTTCGGATTTGTAATGGCGCGAAATAAGTAACTCGAATTTTCCTTCATTCTATTGATAATTGTATTTCTTGCCGATTTTAGGCTTGAAATCTTCATTCAAGAATGAAGTGCAAGTGAATAGGGAAAGTTTTACGTTTCCATAAAAACGAAATTAATTAACTGTTTATGAAAAGAATTGTTTAAAAAACTACAATAAAAAAAACAACCTTTCAACTATCAAACTGTTAGAGAACAGTAGGGTCGTATTCTGTTACAAGAATATATTTATATAATGAACAAGCTTATAAAAGTAACAAAATTGAGAATATTGTGGAAGAGAGATCAGAATTTAAATGATTAAATTCGCATTGACAGAATTCTGATGTAAAAATGATGGTTTTAAAATAACCATTCTCCCCCCCCCCACCCAAGGCAATTTCCTCGACCCATTTTCTAATCTTTTGGGATCAAGGCATAGACTTTACTTTCTCCTTGCATCGGCTGAAAAATGATGACCAACTAGAATTGCTTCTTTATCCCTACGGCCCTCTAAAGATCCCACACACTTCTACGTGGACTTTCTTGTCAGTGATGAATTGAATTGGTAGGAGACAAATCTCTTCTCAACAAGTGGCTTTAGTTCCAAGTTTTCTTCATCAGCCTTTTTACTATATTCTTTTGAACTCCTTAGATTTATCTCGTTTCGGCTTAAAAACTTGTTCGAACCGCGTGTATCTCTCTCTCTCTCTCTCTCTCTCTTCTTCGGAAGGGATATTTGATCGTTCATTCAAAGCTTTGTTCTCGGACTAATAGTACCAAAACACTTATAACGACCACTTGAATTCCCAATGGCGCTCCTGGTGAAGGGCTGGCATTGTTCTATAACCCTGTGAATATCCGTAGCACTCCTTTCGAAAGAGGGAAATCAAGTATTCCTTAATGTGGTTATTTGTAAATACTTCAACACGAGTGTTTATCCTGTCAATACAGGAACTTCTACTTCATTGCGAGCAAGCAGGTTTTAAGTTCTTATATATTTGACAGGCTACTCTATTATGCAGGTGGTTCTTACACAATCATACCCCAGTACCACATGGCAAGTGGAGAAAGCAGGTGACATCAGACGTCTCTTTTTTTTCATCTTCATTCTAAGAAACAGTTTCATCTTCCCGTCTTTTCTCCTGTTTCTCTTTTCTGTCAGGGTTCTAAGGAGCGGTATAGCCTACTTCCGCAAATATTGGGAAAGGCTAATATGATTAGAAAATTGTGAAATTGCGTTTTTACCTTTCTTCACAGTTGAAATGGAATTAGAATCTCTAATTTCCTAAAAAATCTTCTTCCATCACCTTTCCTGCGGTTGTGCACGCACGTTCGGCGTAATTTGCGTGAGCGAGTATATTGATACAAGACGTACACAGCGATGTACATACACACGGGAGTCGTGAAGACAAACGCAAGGCAATGCGACAGCGCTGAATCAGCGGGAAAGAATGCTGATAATGCAATTTTTTCTTTGCATAAACAGATTCCCAGATCGTGGCGGCCTTCTAACTTTGAGGACTAAAATCCGCTCTATCACGGGGTTTTCTTTTGGAGGACCCTTTTTCTCTGGTGGAGGCTAAAGCGTACATCCAAATACGTTACCAGAATGTTTGACGAAAGGAATTGCGTCTGAAAACAGAGATAACACTGGTTACGTTCGAGGAAAACAAAATGCTACGAAAGACTGGGCTAAACCAAAGTTTGCGGGTAATCATTAAGCATGAATGCCAACGTACGCGCGCTGTTTTAAACGACTCCATTCATCCTCTCAAGATTGAGAAATCAATCTCAAATGAATAGATACAATTGATGATTTTCGCCTGATCAAATGCGGCCACAATGGCAATTACAACGTAAAATGGCTTGTCGGACAAGGCCCCCTGTAACTTGCAGATCTTTGTATAACTTTTCCGGGGTGCGGGTGGCCAAAATATAAAGCGAATATCACACCCTAGTTCTTATAGAAAAATATGGGGATCAGAGGTTGGGTTGGGTACCAACTAATCTAACAGAGGTGGATAGACCAAACAAGATTAGATTAAGAAAAACTGCAGTTTTTGTGAGCTTTTGCATTATCTACTCATAATTTTTGTGCTATAGGTTCTGTACGTAAGGTTATGTTGGGTCGAATATAGGAATCAAAGTGAACTTTAGGGGCCTTAAAACAGAGCTAAAAAAATAGTGATACACAAAAACCTGATGAGCGATGCATAGCTAATTGGAAAATCGCTTACAGCTTCAGCGGAGACGACCCATATTGGGTGCTCGTGTTTCGAGTGCTACGCTAAATTGTAGGTCCACCACCCAGATATACCTTATAAATCTTCTTCCCAATGGCACCCATTTGTCGATTGGGAGTAAGGAAATACTCGGCGTAATTAAAAATTACGCCTAGTACCTGGTTACTTTAAAAACCCAATAAAAAACAAACTTCAAACAAATAAAAGAAAAACCAAACAAGAAACGAAACGAAAGCAAGAAGAAGCGAACACGCTCCGTCGAGGAGGAGGCCTACCTACTTCCAGCGCAAATATGCCTCATAAAGTACAGGTCGGTGGTAAAGCATTTAGCAAAAAACAAAATTAGCTGTCAATACTTTATAAAGCAAGACAAGGGAAAAGAGAATTCCTATTTCAGTTGTCTCTCAAGTTGGAAGGATTCGTACTCCTTAGCCTGTCTTCAGCTTACTCACCATCCGCCTGGTAGATAGCAACTATCTGTCAGTCGGCGAACTCTTAAGGAACCGTCTCCATTCCATGCAATCATCAAATTTTATTTCCTCCTTCGCCTCCTGCGGGGATGGTCCTATCCGTGTCAGTGCCTGTGGTACTCCTTCGATCCATATTTTCTTGGTGTTCCAGGTGGTCTTTTTCCTTGGGGGTTCCATAGCAGTGCCCTTTTGGTGTGCCTTTCTTCGTTCATTCTCATTATGTGTCCATACCACTGTAATCTTTAACTGAAGGAAAAAATGTTCACCCAATTTCACACAAGTTTAAGGAAATTCCTTCAGTATCAACGAGGTTTCTTTACTTGTCCTCTGCAGCTTTAATTTCCTTTGTGGTAATGTGTTCATCAAGATTGTTAGATCTTTTTCCAGATGGTTTATGGGGAACCAGAAGAACCTCAAAGGTTTGTCTCAGTACTGTGTAAATAAACTCAAATTCAACGCTAGTGAAATTATGGCTGTACTGGGAGGGAAATTTTATAAACAAATAAATAACATACATATTGGGTGAAATTTAATCTTAGATGAAATAAATTTAAATGATTTTCCAATTTTACGCCTTTTTCCCTTTTTTTTTGCTTCCGGAAACAAAAATTAAGGGATATTTTTTATTTTAAATTTTGAAATTCTCCTATCTATTTTCGACTCGAAAATGCAAAGCTCTTGTAATTATTAAAAAAAAAATACTTGCATCTTAACATTTAAAAAAAAAATTAAGAACTGTAATAGATATAGAAAAAAACTAGCAAAAAGTATCAAATTAATGAAATCAAAGTCCTTGTATAGAGTAAAAAAAACTTAAGCAGCTTTTTCTTTCAGACTCCACCTGAGTGTTTGGAAATAAAATGACACCTCCTTAATTAACACCAATAATTTCTTTCTAACATTCTATTTTTAATTCACTAACTTTTATTAGCACAATGGCAAACGCTATTGTTCAGCACAGAGCCGAGAAAAAAAAGCCACCAGGAGGAAAAAACGGAGCTTGTGACGCTATACCAAAAATTTTAATTAGAGAGTTTAAAAAATGCTAAAGAAAAGTTTAATTAGCAAAATCGAATAGCGGGAAAAGCTACCAATTAATACATTTTATTGAATTCCTTCTTGATGCGAAATTGAGTAGAAAGAGGGCTAGCTAGTAAGAAAAAGGCTTTTGAGCTAGTTTCTAGAATGAAGGGAGTGCAGTATGAAGAGAGTGGTCACCTTCTTGTTAATTCTTCAGGGATCGTGAATAGAGTGCGTGAAAGGGGAACAATAATTATAATTAACGGTAAATAATAGAATAAGTTAAAAGGAAAAGTGGTTAATGAGAATAAGAAGAAAATTTTTCGCTAATTTATTTTTTGTTTTGATTTTATTGACGTATTTTAAAGGAGGTAGGGGAACAGGAAATGCACGCTCAGAGAGACCATCCATGAACTCGATTTTCTTGAATTTGGTGGAAAATATTAGGTTGAAAAGAAATTAATGGTTTGAATATGTATAAAAGATGTAGAATAATTAAAAATGTTCCCATAATAAAATAAATTATTAAAACGCTATAGAAATAGAACAATCTAAAAAAAAAAATTGCAGGAACTCTTTATATCGGGGAGAGAGAGAACAATTCTTCAGTACGATGGACGTCTCTCTGTGGCAAGTGCGACCAAGCAAACAATAACAGACCTCGGTTTGGAAATTCTCCATCATCTTTCACATCTCGCACCATCTGATTATCACTTATTTCAATCACTGCCACATCATCCCAATGGAATAAGGTATCAAGAGGTGGAAAGCGATAGTAATAAAGTTGGATAAATATGAGAAAGGGACAGTTTTATAGTGTTTTAAGTGTTTGTTAGTAAGAAAATTGTATAGAATGTACATAAACATCGATATAGCATAAATAGCATTAGTAGACTATTATAGCATGCTGTATGATACTAGTCATGGCCCCAAAGATGAGATTAATATTTTTTTATTATTTTTTTAAAATTTAAATTATTTCAAATTAATTAAAAAGTCAGCATTCCAAAAATAATGAAAAAAACAGTGCATCTACTGAATCAAAGAGCGCAATCATTATGATCATTAATGACTTTAAAAAAGACTCGTTACACTCCTGTGAAGAAGTCTTCTGCACGCCCAAAGGCTTCAAATGAACGCCAAGATCGTCTCCTGGTAAGATCCCAGCTCGACGATCGGGTCCCTCCATTGCCAAGTTTGCTCACCATTGGAGAGAAGCAGGTGCGAACGTTCGTTTCAGCACGCACAGTGAGGGGAAGAGTGCGACAAAGGTCTCAAGTTGAGAAGGGCTGCGAAGAAGCCTCATCTTACCAAGAGTAACTTTACGGATAGGCTTCAATTTTGTATGAAATATTAAGAATGACCTGTTGAAGACTGGGACAAAGTGATATTATCTGATGAAGCTCCCTTCCGCTTGTTTGGAACTTCTGGAAGATCCCTCGTTAGCATGAGAAAAGGAGAGCGCTTTCACGAGTCTCCACAGTGAAGCATCCGGACACTCTCCATGTCTGGAGTTGCTTCTCATATAAGGGAACTGGAGCACTAAAAATCTGCCCAAGAACATTGCGATGAACTCAAATTGGCACCGAAACGTGTTTGATTAACACTTTTTCGCAACAGTTTAGGACCAAATTGAGGAAGATAACTGTATTTTTCAGCATGATGGCGCACCTTGTCACAAAGCAAAAGTGTAGCAGCTAACAAAAGTTCGTAAAGATGCAGTTAGCATTTCCCCATCTAAGAAGTTATGCATCTCGTCCCTTAAAATTCATTTGTACGACATTCGATATTATTTACTCATACGACTACCATATACGATATACGATTCCCCTTCAGCCAATCATATCCCTTGTCTGAGGTATTTCAAACCATCCAATCAGTGTAGACCTCCTCGTTCCTGCCTCATTCGAATTTTCAATCTTCCACCTGTGTTTTTGCCTACCCATCGACAAGGTCAGTAATAATAACGTTCCCATTAACTGCTTTATTGAATGCTTTAAGTGTTCTGAATGTAATTCCCTCCTTTCTTTACATTTCCAGTTCTCCCTGAGGTTATAATCCGTGCAACGTTCAGTGGCCTATAACATAAAATTTACCAACTATAAATCTATAACAAGTAATTTTTCACATTGCGATACCATTCATATTAATGTAAATCAACTCATATTAATTCCCGTTGTAAAGGTTCTTTCAACAAGGACGCTCGAGCTTTGTCAGATGATAGTGGCCAAGTTGTTAAAGCAACATATGGCAATCTCACTGTGAACTGTTCCGTAGTACTTGGCAAGTCAAAATGGGAGGTCATAGCGTTGAACAGCGTGTGCAAATCATCAAATGTTATTATCAAAATCAGTGCTCCGTTCGACAAACGTTCCGCGCATTACTTGATTTCTATCCTCGCCACAGCGACGAGGCCCATTTTTGGATGAATAGATTTGTGAACAAGCAAAATTGTCGGATTTGGGATGAAAACAATCCACATGAGATACACCAGCACCAAATGCATCCCAACCAAGTCACTGTTTGGTGCGGATTTTCGTCTAACGGAATCATCAGCCCGTACTTTTTTGAGACTGAAGATGGGATTGACATAACCGTCAACGGCGAGACCTACATATCGATGATAAGCAACTTCTTGTGGCCTCAACTGGATTATATGCCTGATATGGGTACTGACGACATGTATTTCCAACAGGACGGCGCTACGTGCGACGTGCCACATTGCGCACGCCACGATAGACATTTTGCACCAGCGATTTCAGGGCAGGGTCATCTCGCGCGGCGGCGATGTCAACTGACCACCGAGATCATGCGATTTAACGCCATTAGACTACTTTCTTTGGGGCAACCTTAAATCGCAGGTCTAAGCAAACCATCCTCAAACGGTTGATGTCCTCAAAGTCAACATAACGAACACCATCCAGCAAATTCAGCCAGATTTATGCGACAAAGTCATCGAAAATTGTGCCTCCCGAATACGTTCCACCAAGCGAAGCCGCGGCCGACATTTGAGCGACGTCATATTCCACACTTAATGCCATAAAATGTACTTTCAAATTTAAAATAAATTGAGTGCATATATCATACACAACTTGTTTTATTTACATTTAAAAATCGAGCGACCTTATTGAAAGACCCTTTATCGAATAATTTCTTTAACCACTCATATTATTAATTCATCTATAATTATCATTCATAATTCATTTACTCCAACTATGCGTTCCCATTTTCCTCCTTACTCTTTGTTATCTCGATGTTCTTTCATTGTTGAGTTTTAAAAATAAACCCTGCTAACAATTACAACTAATTACTTGCCTTGAAACTACCCGGTTACTTTGGTCTCGCCACTACAGGTGGTGGGTAAGGAGATTCGTCCCCCCATTTGGGGCCTCGAGCTTCAACCAAAACCTGCAGTCGACCAGTAAACTGTTTGGTTGCTGTACGAGGAGTATCTTAGAAATGGCTATATTTTATAGCAATTTTTCTATGTTGTCTGTTTTCTAATTCCAGCTAGAGATTCCATAATACCATTATACTCGTATGTGCAATTTTCTTGGTCATATATTGTTAACTACAAAAAAGTTCTTGATAATGGTTTTCGAGCATGACCAACCAAAATTCAGGGCACATCAATAGGTTTGGAAGAGGAACTATGGTTGAATTCGACATCCAATAAGAAGAATAAGAAATTTTCAGTCTTGAGGTTCAAAAATATGCTTTGGATACATTTGATCTATCCATCTGGGATGGATGGAAATTGCACACATTGTATTGTATCCATGTATATATGTGTTTGAGTAGGGGGGGATGGGGCACGAGAGGAGATATTGGTGGGGTCTGGGGGCCCATTATTCTTCCACTTGTGAGTTTATGTTTTTACATTGCCCTTGATATAATTGTCATAGACATTAGTCTTGGGAAAGGAGGGTAATTCTAATTAATTCGATAAATGATTACCCATTTCAGGCTTACCAAAGAGGTCATTCGAGAGGCATTTTTGTACTTGTGGATTACTAATTACATCTCTCCCGCCAAGGATTATGGCCTTTGGGGATAATAGATTTATCCCTTTTCTCAAACTTCTTTCACTTTGGATTTTCTAAAAATATCACATGTTCAGTACACCTGAGACATTTTAGTACTGATATACGACTTGTTCTCATTTTGGCATGTCTATCCGACACATCCACACTGAGCTCTCGTTGGCCGAGTGGATAAGGCGTTAGACTTTTAGCATTGAATCACGGGCTCGATCCAAACCTCTTTTCCCGAATCATGCCGATGCTGTACTAGTATCTCCTATGTAGCTACTTCTCTCCACATACTCATGTGGTGGACCTACGAAGGGTTTGGTGTCAAACAATGCTACCTAACACATCCCGAGGACTGACCACCTACCGATTGGGAGGGGGTTAATCCATCAAGTGAGAGATCGATGCCGCAACTCAATACATATTCACACATACACCTAGTCATTCTGGTAGCCACCTGTTCACACAAAGGTGTTATTAAAGTTGGAAGATAGGAGGGGCAGTCAATAGGTTTTGCGAATAGGTAGGGCAAAACAGAGGAAAGGGGATGGCTGTTTGTGGGGGTGTTAGGTCAAGTTATGACAAGTCAAGACCTGCAGCCGCACGCTTCTGCCTCGTCTATTTAAGAAGCAGTAGCTGATTGCAGATCATCAGTCACAAATTTCTCAACAATGGAGAAGGTTGAGCACCGCGCAGTGATCAAATTTTTGACCAAGGAAGGCAAGAATGCAAAAGAGATCCATGAACGCATGGTTGCAGTGTACACCGACACCGCCCCTTCCTATGCAACCATTGCTCGCTGGAATAGGGATTTCCGCCATGGTCGTGAGTCCCTTGAAGATGACGCCCGTCAGACGTGGCCAACGAGGACAATGTGGCCCGTGTGGAGAGGATGATCCTCGAAAATCAACGAGTGAAGGTCAAAGAAATCGAGCGAGAACTTGGAATATCACATGGAAGTGTTATCAACATTATCCACGACAATTTGGCCATGACCACATGATCGACTTCAACGTCGTCAAAGTCCACAAGGCCAGAGTTGCACAAGCTGCCCTGCGCGAGTGCGGATTCGAGGAGCTCAACCATCCCTCCTACAGTCCAGATCTGGCCCCTAGCGACTACCTTTTATTTCGCTAGTTCAAGGCTGCACTGCGTGGACGACGGTTTGGGGACGATGAAGATGTCCAGCTTGCCGTCCAGGAGTGGATTAAACAGCAGTCGGGAGATTTCTGGCTGTCGGGAATTCGAAGCCTCAGGGACAAGTGGCGCAAGTGCATTGAAGTCGAGGGTAGTTATATTGAAAAATAATAAAACACTTTCCCTCATATCTCGTTTCCTTACATCCGAATTGCAAAACTTATTGGCCGCTCCTTGTACGTTGTGTTTGTTTGTAACATCCAAGTTCCACGGGTCTTTCCCGTCAGGACATCTTCGGGTTGGATTGCCTCATTTGTAAGGCAATCGGACACTATCCATTACCCACATTCATCGAATCCCCTCTCCACCCTTGCCATACCAGGAATTTTCTCAGACTTTTATGCCATAAATATCCCAACTATTTTTATAATCCTCACATTTAAGCCATAATTTCCTTCATTTTATTATTGTTGCCAGTCTTAGTTGAAAGCTAAGTGTGCTTAGTGGGTCATACGGCTGATAGGAGAGTCCCGTTAACCTACCTTGACCTACTTCACTTTCGGGCAGTCCTGTGTTGACCATCTAACTCTACCCCATTTTGTTAAATGTAAGGTTGAGAACAGTTAGCGAAAAGTACTAGAACGCAACTTCCACGCCAGATACACACTCTCCAACCTCATCTTTATTATCAGATGGCCGAAAAAATTAGAACCGTTAGTGGAAGCAATGAAGTGTAACCTTTTGCTGATCCCATTAAGATAATCCTTTTACACTTTTGGAGTGGTTTAATACATTATAACACTTCCGTTAGTGTTATAATGTGCGGTCTCCCATGCTTGATGCTCTCATATGAATTCTACTTCAACCTCCACGTTCTAAAAAAACCCCCGTAAAAGGTTAAGAGGTTTAAGAAAAGAATCGTTACTTTAAAGGTTAGAGGATTGATTAAAAGATTAGTTGATAAATTTCAGGTTTTGCAACAGTAAAAACTACCCTCCCCCCTTTAATTAACACCCTCCTCTCTTACAGACCTAAACCTCACCCTTCAGTTCATCGTCTTTAATGCTTTCTGGTCGTCGCTGCAAGTCCAGATTCAAATGGCCCAATTCCAGTTTAAAACCCTCTTTGCCTTTAGAGTACTACGCTCACTATCTTATCTTTATCCAACAGTACACCCATACTGGGGACCGTTTGTGGTACTTTGATTCTAGGTTCAATCTCGTACATAAGACGCCCTCACAACAAACCTTTGTGGCGTCATGTTTTTACTCGCTTCTCTTGCCTCTTGCCACCACACAAAGAGTTAAATGCAGGTGGGAAAACTAAGTGGAAGAGGAGAACAAAGCAACCGAACTTTCTCGGGCACTTAGGTGTAAATGACCCCTTATAGAATGCAACCAAAACTGACTAATAATAATTTAGGTGTAAATAGCCCCTTGTTGCACTCAAACAAAACTGACTACCAACAATTTGGGGATACCTGAGAGAATCACTGGATAAAATAAGACAAAGGGTCTAAAAGGAGGCTAGAGAAATAGAGGTTAGACAAGGTATTTTTGTCAAAGCAAGCAAGTCTATGGGCCATGCAAATCTCGTGTTGTGTTTATCTTCTCTCCGCAACGAGTCGCTGGTTGAATGTACCCAGCTAAAACCAATGCTACCAAAGGTAATTGAGGTGACCGAGTTCAAATATTATATTAGTTGACCACCAGGTGGCGCCATCTAGTAGCTAGGCGTGCTAAATCGGGCATTTTCGCGCGGCGGGTCCACTGGATCGTGTCTCTCTAGTTTGAGTTCACAATGAATTAATAAAGGCCGCAGAAAGATAAAGAAGACGTCAATGACAAATTTATAAATGGGATTTATACCCAACAATGGAACGACCAGAAACTGGATATCGTAGTCTCTACCCTCGTGGAAACAAGGTGAATTTTGAAAATCTCCGTAACCACACGATGCATATTAACTCAACGGGAAAAGAAGAAAACAGAAAAACGAAAGTAACAAGTATGTGGATATAGATACCTATCGGCAGAATTTTTCGGAACTTAGAGTGTGTGTGTGGTGCGAAGACGCAAAATTAAAGCTCTTGCTTAATTTGGGCGCAGGTTTTTATAATAGTGTTTGAATAGTGCAGCTGAATCTGAATCCAATCAGGGATTCGAAAAATGGAAATAGAGGACATAAAGGAGGGCAGTTACAACTCTGCTAATGTTGTGTAACATCGGAAAAGTGTGGCAGTAATATAAAATAAATGGGGTAACGTCCCCAGCCAGCCATAAAATGAAAAAACGGGGTAACTTCACCTATCATAAAATAAAAATGAGCTAACTTCCCCAATATAAAATAAGAAAGGGTAACTTCCACTACAATATAATTAAAAGTGGGATAACTGCCCTAGTTTAAGATAAAAGGGGTAACTTCCTCAATATGAAATAAAAAGGGGTAACTTTCCTAATATAAAACAAAATGGTAACTTCTCTAATATACAATAAAAGGGGTAACTTCCTCTACCATAAATATATAATACAAAGGGTAACTTACCCTACATAAAATATAAAAATGGGTAACTTACTTAATATAAAATAAAAGGGTAACTTTCCTAATATAAAATAAAAAGGGGGTAAATTCCCTTACCATACAATGAAAATAGGGTGACTACCCTGTAACTAACCCTGCCATAAAATAAAAAATGGGGTAACTTGCCTAATGTAAAAATGGTAACTACTCCTACCATAAAATAAAGAATTAGGGTAATTTCCCTAATATAAAATAAAAAGGCCCCTACCGTAAAATAAAAATGGGGTAACTTCCCTAATAAAAAATGGATAACCTCCCCTACCATAAAATAAAAATGTGGTAATTGCCCTAATAAAAAAGGGGAACTTTCCCTACAATAGAATTAAAAATGGGGTAACTTCCTTAATATAAAATAAAAAGGGTAACTTCCCTAATATAAAAAGGTTAACTTCCCTAAGGTAAAATAAAAAAGGGGTAACTTCCCTAATATAAAATAAAAGGTAACTTCCCTAATATAAAATGTTCAAAGAGGTAACTTACCGGTATAAGATTTAAAAAGGGGGTAACTCCCTTAATATAAAATTAAAAGGGTTAACTTCCCTAATATAATTTTTTTAAATGGTAATTTCCCTAATATAAAATAAAAAGCGGTAACTTCCTTATTATATACAAATGGGTAACTTACCTAATATAAAATAAAAAGTGGGTAACTTCCCTAATATAAAATTTAAAAAGAGGTAACTTCCCCTACTATATAATTAAACCCCCAAACTTAATCCCTGTGTTCCCTGACCTGGATCGCATTAAGAGACCACCTGGATCAAAAAGAGGACCACCCAGTGTCCCCAATCTGGAGATTCCAATCCAGACATTGGCTCCTTTCGCCAACGAACAAGAATGATAAAATCAAAAGAATTTTTTCCTTTTCACATCTTATCGGTAATTTTTGCTGTTCATCCTGGTAGATCATGCAACTCAGGATGGGGTAGGACTCTTTGGGAATGCCTTCCAATAATTTGCTACAAATCACTTCCAATAATTTGCTACAAATGCCTTCCCAAAATTGGCTACAAATCACTTCCAATAATATAAAGTTGCTACAAATACCGTCCATAACATAATTTGCTACAAATGCCTTTCGGAACAATTTGCAACAAATGCATTCCAAAATTTTTTACAAATCTCTTCCGAGGATTTGCCACAAATGCCTTTCAATAATTTGATACAAATGCCTATCGATAACTTGCTAGAAATGCCTTCCGTTAACTTGCTAGAAATGCCTTCCGTTAACTTGCTACAATGCCTTCCCATGATTTGTTACATAAGTTGCTACAAATGCCTCCTGATAATTGAAAACAAATGCCATCCGATAATGTGCTAATAATGCCTTCCGATAATTTGCTACAAATACCTTCTCAAAAAGTTGCTACACATGCCTTGCTCGAATTTGCTACAAATACCTTCCGGAACATAATTTGCCACAAATGTCTTTCCATAATTTGCTACAAATCTCTTACGAGGATTTGCTACAAATATATTTCAATAATTTGATACAAATGCCTTCTGATAGTTTGCTACAAAAGCTTCCCATAGTTTGCTACAAATGCCTCCGGAACATTAATTTGCTACAAATGCCTTCTGAAACATAAGTTGCTACAAATGCCTTCCCATAATTTGCTACAAACCCTCCCGATAATTTGAAACAAATGCCAACCGATAATGTGTTAATAATGCCTACCTGTAATTTTCTACAAATGACCCGATACTTTGCTACAAAGCCCTACCGATATTTTGCTACAAATCCTTCTCGATAATTTACTACAAATGGCTTACCATAATTTGCTACAAATCCCGTCTGATAATTTGCTACAAATATCTTCCGATAATTTGCTATAAATACCTTGCGATAATTTGATACAAAACCCTTCCGATAATTTGATACAGATTGCTTCAATAATTTCCTACAAATGCCTCTCGATAATTTGATACAAAACCCTTCCGATAATTTGATACAGATTGCTTCAATAATTTGCTACAAATGCCTCTCGATAATTTTAGACAAATCCCTCCCGATAATTTGGTACAATTGCCTCCCGATATAATATGCTACAAATCCGTTCCGATAATTCCCTACAAATGTTTTCCGATAATTTCCTACAAATTCCTTCCGATATTTTGCTACAAATGTCTCCCAATAACATGCTACAAATGCCTTCCGATAATTTGCTACAAATGCCTTCCGATAATTTGCTACAAATGCCTCCCGATAATTTCCTACAAATCCTTCCAATAATTTCGTACAAATGCCTTCCAATAAGTTGCTACAAATGCCTTCCCATAATTTGATATAAATGCCTCCTGATAATTTCATACAAATGTCTTACGATAATTTCGTACAAATGTCTTACGATAATTTCGTACAAATGCCTTCCGATAATTTCGTGCAAATGCCTTCCGATAATTTCCTAAAAATGTCTTCCGATAATTTGCTATAAATGCCTTCAGGCAGTCTTATTCATTAACATAACAAGAACGTAAAGGTGCAGCCGACATCTAGAGGAACGTGTGCCCAAACGGATCCTTTGCCCGCACTTCTTCTATCTTCACCACTTTCTTTACAGATCTCTCATCGCCAACTTTTTAATAGGCAATTAAAAAAAAACGACAACAATAGCGGCCACAACACTACCTCCTGAACGCAATAACAACTAAGACTAAAAAAATATGCTAACTGGCAACTATAACGCTCGGACCCCCAAAATATGCTAACTGGCAACTATAACGCTCGGACCAGTAATGAATAGTTGACAACCCATCACTGCCATGGTCGCATTCAAAATGATTTGAATATAATGGTGCCTAAATACTCCGTTGGAGAAGCTAAAAGCTCATTATGCCCACAATCAAGACTACAGTAATAACCAAGATCATTGTATTGCTTGATAAATTTGAAATTGTATATTTGTATTTATGTTAGGTGGGGCTAGGCACTTCTCGTCTGGATTGTTAGGCTCACACACAGTTAATAATAGATCACCTACATACGAGAATTTAACAATAACTTTAAATTCTATATCTTGAAAGTGCTTATTTTGCTTTCAAGATGGCCAAATATACAACGTTCCACTGAATTTATATATAAAATTAATATCGTCACTAAAAAATGTTCCCCACAGAGAAATTGCTGCCATAATTCTCTCAAACGAAGGACTTTGAAAGTGTTTGTACATGAAATTTATCGCTATTATTCCCTATTGAGAAATTAAAGAAAAGAATATAATTATTACATTTATATTTAACAAGATTTGGTAATATTTAGTCGTAAGAAACGAATTTTATGAAAACATTGACTCAAAATCAAGTTTGGTAGGCTTGATTCAAGTTGAGTCAACCAAAGACTAATTGAAAATTAAAGCAAAACATTCATAGAGATTAGGGAAAAATAAAAAAAATAAAGCGATTTGATCCAGGGGAGGGGGGATATGGGGACAAATGCAAACAGGAATAGAAAAGTGGATAGGAAAAAAGAATAAAGAGTGTTGCAGGGAATTCAACAACGATGAGGTTGTACAGCCGAGAGCGCATGCAATTTTTCAAATGTCAGCTGCAGCGTGGTTGACCATAAAACAAAAAAGGTGGAAAATATGTTTTGAAAGCTGTAAGATGCGTGAAGTTAGGGAAAGGGTAAAATGTGTGGAAAGCAAACAGCCCGCATAACTAAAAGAAGAAACTACTTGTGTCTCGCAACTTTCCTGAATGTCCCAGATCGGAAATGAAGGCCCCCCCTATTCATGGGGGGATGGGAGGGTATGTGAGAAAAGACAGAAATGTCTCCTTCTGCATAAAAGATGGGGCCACGAGCAGCGTGTCAAGTAGTCTCCTCTTTTAGCTACGCGAGTTATGTACCTCGCGCCTTTTTACATTACCTAACTTCACAAATTTATTTTCGAATTATTAATATAATAATAATAGAAATAATAATATAATAATAATAATAAAATAAGAATAAAACAATTAATAAAGTAATAATAATAATAATAAAATAACTACAAAATAATCATCCACTTTGGATGATGTGGAAGAGAAATCAGGGCTGGGTGAGACGCTCTCTACAGATTACCGAGGGGGTTTCCCCCTCAAGCCAATAAAAGAGATGGAGGGGGGGGGTGCAGCCGGAGTCCCCCTCGATGACAGGGGGGCGGGGGATCCCCCACTCGATGCCATCTCGTTGCCCAAATCCCCGATTTGGGCGTAATCTTGGGACGCGCGCGACCCGGATTCCACCCAACCTCGCCATCACGAAAGAGACGTCGATGCAAAGAGCGGATTTCGATTCTAAGAACTTTCGAACTTGAATTTGGGGGGCGCAGATTTAGGAAGGGGCCATCCTCGGGGGGGATATACACGACCCTCGGGGGGAAAATATCCCCCCCTCCCTATCAAGGACATTGTGGTGAGGGTTAGAGATTTTGCTATTACAGGTTTTATCCGCCTTCTTTTTCCTTATTCATTATTTCCTTGTTGTCTTTGCTCAACACCTTATTCTTTCTGGAAATCCTTCATTGGTTAACCTTTTGGGGGGCAATTAAAAGGAAACTATTACAGCCTTTCATTATTCTTGGAAGGGGAGGATGGGTCTTCAAGCGCCCCATGAAAACCCATCTTTTCTCGAGTCTTTTGTTAGTAGAGACGCGTTCTGTGACCACCTCTCTTCAAGAGCCTCAGACATAAAGGCTCAGGATTCATTTATTATTATGATCATTAATTTATCCTCTTTAAATTATCACCATCATCATTAATTTATCGTCATCAAATTATCACCATCATCCTTAATTTATCATCAGCAAATTATCACCATCATCATTAGTTTATCATCAACAATTTATTATAATAATCATTAATTAATCATCCTCATTAATTTAACATAAAAATCATCATCAATTTATTATAATTAATTTATAATCAAGTTATATTCATTATTATTATCATCATTATTATTCTGTTTATTGTATATAGTGTATGTCAAATTGTATTTTCCTTTGTATCCCAATACCTCTGTAATCACTTCACACCTTTCCCTCGCTTGCCAACTCCCCCACTATCGCCCCCACCCCACCCTTCCTCTATGCATATATAGCTAGGGGGAGATATTATAGCATTTCGTTTCTCTGGGGATAAGTGATAATTAGGTGACGAAACGTTCGAATATAAATAAAACGCAGTGAAAACCTTGTGTTTATTTCTCACTAAAGTGATACTAAAGAGACAAGATTAAGATATTTAGTAAATTAGGATTAGAATGCAGGAAAAATACTATTATTACTAATAATAATAGCTACATTCTCGGAAAAGTGAAATTAAAGAGACTAAATTTCAAGGTTAAAAAAGATAGTTGGTAAATTAGAAGTCTAATGTCAGAAACATTAAAATCGAAGATCATATAAATTTATTCATATTATTATTATTATCATTTTTTCAAGGGGGTGGGATGGGGGGCTACTTGATGGGGAATGAGAAGTCGAGGCGCATAGAAGAGGGATGGGCACTTGCTTCACCGCCTCTCGGGCGAGACTCCTTAAATTTCATTGAAAAATTATGCGAAAACCAACGGGGTAATTTCCATGACAAAGTTATTTTTTTATGGGGTGGGAGAGGGGGGGGGAGAGGAGGTCATCGAATTTAAAGCAAAAACCATCGAGGGCATTGCCAACAAAATGTTTGCAAAGATATGCGTAAAATAAAGTGAAAATAGAGTATGCAAAAATGTGCGAGATATGTATAGCCGTATATCTTCCAGCAGGTATTGAGGACGGGAGGGCACGCAAACCCGATGTCACCTGGCACCCCCTTGCGGGTGGGTAAAATGGGGCAGAATATGAGGGGTTTATGGAGGGGGTGATCCGTACACCTCCCGGTCAGGAAAGTGATGAATGGACGAATGCTTATCGGTGACTAGCTTACGAAATCAGTCGCCGGCGAGAATAAATTTGCAAGGGGCGAAGTGGGAGGTAAAATGGAAATGCCTAGAATGAAAAAAGCCCTTGTAGTCTCAATCTAATATGAGAGCGCAGGGGCGACGAGGGAGGAATGGTTCAAACGGGATTTTTTAAAGAATGGGTGAAGTTGGGGTAGTGAACAGGTGTGTAGGGGGAGTAAAGAATGGGTGATTTGGGGTAGCAAAAATGTATTAGTGTATGGCAGAAGAATGGGCGAAGTTCGAAGGTCAAAATGTGTGAAAGGCAATCCGAATGGAATAGTAGACAATGATTCTCTTAGACGGCGCCTGATGGGAAACGCTTACATAGCATCTTCCCGATCTGTGTGTGTTTACCAACGTACAGAATATCCCCTTCCAATGTATGTAAACTACAAACACACCTGGTGGCCAATGACTAACGTCTCACTTCACAAACCTCTCACCTTTATCCTAACACCTGACCTTTAGCGGTCAATTTAAGAACCGAACAAACATTCGAGCTACCGTTGCATCTCATTATCCGACCATCAATAAATTTCGACCCCAATCCAAAACAATGTTGTTTTGCCCCCGGGATAAAGGATTGCAACGATGATTATATCACCTTTGGCCTTTCTGACACACTGTACTCATATATTGCAGTCGATAGAATCAAGATTTGCCGAAGGAGTAACGAGTACGGGTAGTTTTGTTGTCTCTGGAGGCCTAAGTCATTCGATGGCACAGGACTAGACTCGGGTACTAGGCCAATAAGCAAATTATCCCAGTATTTCCAATATGGAAAAATAGCTGGCCTCTCAATCTTTGATACATTAGCTGGCCTCTTATTATTTGATAAATTATAATTGGAGTCAAATTCTTGGAAAATATGACTGGCCTATCATTCTTGGTTAAATTAGCTAACCACTTAATCTTTGATAAAACGATGTCCCTTATTCTTTGATAAATTAACTAGCCTATTTATTTGATAAATTAATTGGCATCTTATTCTTTGTTAAATTAGCTAGCCTTTAAATATTTGATTAAAAAATGGCCTCATATATTTTGAAAAATTAGATTGCCTCTTATTCTTTGATGAATTAACTGGCCTTATTCTTTGATAAGTTACGTAACCTCTTATTCTTTGATAAATTAGCTGGCCTCTTATTTGAAAAAATAATTGCCCTTTTATTCTTTGATCAATTAACTGGCCTATTATTCTTTGTTAAATTAGTTGGCTTCTTATTCTTAATCTTGATAAAATAAATGGCTTCTTATTCTTTGGTAAATTTGCTTGCCTCTTATTCTTAGCTGTTTCACGTTCGCACTGCGGGGAACCTTTGAATAAACACCAATGTGAAGGTCAGTACTCTTATGGCTAATTAATTATTGATTCCCGAGATGGAAAAAAAACCAGACCGGTCTTATGGAATTGGAGCGAGTGTTCGCACATGGTTAAAAGTATACGAAGAAATTTAATGATGAAGGGGAGGGGTATATATATATATATATATATATATATATATATATATATATATATATATATATATATATATATATATATATATATATTAGTTAATTTCTAAAAAGTGAAAAATGTTAACTAAAGAAATAGAAAAAATAAGCGTTTTCGTCCGCGGGGATTTGGAGCTGCGCGCCAATCTATATGGAGATTGAAGCGATCATAACCCGATACAAGGTAACGTGAAGAGGGCTCCCGCTCTCTGCCCCCGTGCGATGCTGGGGCGGAAAATAGGGGAAGTGCAGACGGGGAATCGGGATTTGGGAGGGGTGGGGTTGGACTTGGGGTGCCGGAGTGCATCACCTTGCCTCAGAAACACCGATGTCAACATATGCTATCTCGCTTTGACGAACCCGGGGAAACGAGTTGTTAAAGTCCCTCCAAGTGCAGTAGAAGCGCTCAGTGGTGATAAAATATAGGTGGGTGAAGAGAAGCAAGAAGATAGATGGTAATGGAAGAGCCAACTCCGCCCGGGATCGACTCCCAGTAACTGAACCATCCTAAAATCAGGAGCACAAAGCCGTAGAAATGGGAACTCCATCTTGCGAATTATAAACAAATCCACGCTCAAGAGAGAACCAGAATCAATTGTCTATTTAAACCGAGAAAAATAGAGCCAAAATGATTAAAAACTTCCACGAACAAGCATGGAAAGTTCATACACGATGTACGTCTGTAATTCCATGTGAGCAAACAAATACATAAACATTCCTTTCAAACCGTGTACCTTGTATGTCTGTTGCGTCTGCTAGATATATGAATATAAAGCGCAAAATTAATTCATTGAAGTAAAACTAAATAAAAAATAAATATCCAAAGAAATAAAAATGTTACAAGTTATTATATGGGTTTGCGAGCCGTGATCTGAAAGCGTTGTTGTCATCAAATAGGAAAATATATTTTAAATAAGACAAGACGGAAGGGGCTTGAGAAACCTGTTGCTCTCCCTTTCACGCTGTGTACTTGTTTGTCTCTACGTGCTAGTCTCTCTTCCACTGTAAGTAACATAGCACCTCATACAAATCCAAACTAAGATGTGCTCCACCCATTTTGTTCTAACACCGCTAATTTCGTGCATTTGATGAATTAAAAATAATCGACAAACTGTTAAATGATTTCTAAAATTCTACTTTTCCATCTTCAAAGCCAACTTTGTTTTTCCTCAGGGTCTTGTCTGAATCGCTAACAAGAGATTCGTAGGAGAAGACCGTAATTCGCATTTACGAATCCTAGTTTTATCTGGTTTTGATCTTCTGGGTTAAACCCCTTTCCTTTGATATGGTATGGGGCTATGGCGTGCTTGTCACCCCTCGTATCATCTCTTTCACACACCAGTGACTCAGCAACCGTTACAACTTCAAATAATCGCAGTAGTATTGAGTCCAGGTGTTCATTGGAAGCTTTATCTTGGAAGAGGGAGAAGAAGCGAATCTTGTAATTGCGCTTTTCTCTCATCTTCTGCTTACGATGGATTGGCGAAGCTAGTGGTGAAATGGTAATCGTCTCGTCCACTAACACAGCGTAAATCCTTTTTATAATACTTTGTCCGTTGTAGCCTCCCGAGACAGAGAAAGCAAAGGAGCGAAGCGGCAGAGGGAGTTAGACAGAAGCAGAGAGAGCGAAAGAGATGAATTTACAGAACGAGAGGAAATAAAAATAGAGAAGTAGAGAGACCGAACGAGGAGAATAGAGAAGCGGAATGGAGAGTCATTGGCGGTATAAATAGGGAAGCAGAGAGAGCGAACGAAGGAATAAAGAAGCGGAATAGAGAGTGAGAGAAGCGGAATAGAAAACGAAGGAAAGAGTATAAAGAGGTAACAAAGCGAAATAGGGGAACAAAGAGAGAGGGGGAGTATAGAGCGAGGGATGGGAATAGAGAGAAAGGGAAATATATAGCTAGAGAGGGGATATAAAGAGGTAAGCGGAATAGAAAACGAGAGGGGTGGGTGAAAAGATGAAGTGGAATGGAGCCGAGAGATGGAATAGAGAGAGGGGGAACAGAAATAAAGAACGAAAGGAGAATATAGAAAAGATAATGGTAATAAGGGAATTGAGAGCGATAGGTGATTCGATAAACGAAATTGATAGGGAAATACAGAGGGAATATAGAGAAATAGAGAGCGAGAGAGAACTGATACAGATAGGGAGAAGCGAAATTGAGAACGAGACGACTGAATATAAAGAGGGAAGCAGAATCTAGAGCGAGAGAGGGGAATGAAGAGAGAGAGAGAGGAGGGAAAGAGAGAGAATAGAGAGAGAGATGGAAGTAGAATAAAGAGCGAGGTTTCCGACGGATCGACATAATGCACTATGACGATCTGACATGATTTGAGAGACCATGAGTTGCCGCTTCGTTATTTAGCATGAAAATGGTTTGAGAAGAGTTTTAAATAATTTGAATGACAGAACAGAGCCGCGATAGATTACTTAGAAAAACTAAAGGAAAATGTGAAATATATTAAGGAATTATACTGTAGAAAGAGGGATTAAAGAAGTAAAATAAATAGTGAAAGACTCAGGATGAAAAAAACAAATTGAAAACTGTCACCCCCCCCAATTTTAGGAGTAAGGCTAACACCCTATAAACATATTCGAAAAAGATCGTACAAATAGAAGAGATACTCGTATGTACGAACTGGAACTTGAAAAGAAGAGAAGAATAATGAAAAGAATAGAACTAACGAGGGCATGAGAACAGAACGAAAATACCAGATGCCCCGCCGATGTGGGTCGCGTTTGCTCGACTGCTCTGGACCGAATAGGGGGTTCGGATCTCACGTTAAATTGTAGATTCCCACTGAGAAAGGCATCTAAAAGCGAAGATAGATTAATCGTAAAATCCTTACTTGCTCCACAATAACACTAATTTGCAAGACAGACGCTATGATGGATTACAATCTTACACAGACCAAAGCAGATAAGGTGAGGTATTTCAATCTTACACTGACCAAAACAGATAATATGATGTATTTCAATCTTACACTGACCAAAGCAGATGATGTGATGTGTTTCAATCTTTCACAGACCAAAGCAGATAAGGTGAGGTATTTCAATCTTACACTGACCAAAGCAGATGATATGGTGTATTTCAATCTTACACTGACCAAAGCAGATGATGTGATGTATTTCAATCTTACACTGATCAAAGCAGATGATGTGATGTGTTTCAATCTTACACTGACCAAAGCAGATGATATGATGTATTTCAATCTTACACTAACCAAAACAGATGATATGATGTATTTCAATCTTACACTGACCAAAGCAGATGATGTGATGTGTTTCAATCTTACACTGACCAAAGCAGATGATTTGATGTATTTCAATCTTACACTGACCAAAGCAGATGATGTAGTGTATTTCAATCTTACACTGACCAAAGCAGATGATGTCATGTATTTCAATCTTTCACAGACCAAAGTAGATAGGGTGAGGTATTTCAATTATTCAAAGACCAAAGCAGAATATGTGATGTATTTCAATCTTACACTGACCAAAGAAGATGATGTGATATATTTCAATCTTTCACAGACCAAAGCAGATGATGTGATGTATTCCAACCTTTCAAACAACCATAGCGCCACCATGATATATTGTTATTTAAGCTTTCAAACACTTAAGTAGAGAGCGTGATGTATTGCAATCATTCAAACACCAAAGCAGATCTTTCCAAACACCAAACCTGAAGCCTTGATGTATTCCAAACTTTCAAGCCTTACAGCCTAAGTAGCGGTTTTAGAAAGGGATTAAGAGTACTTTAAAGAATGAACTGGAGAGACAGAATGAACGTTCAAGGGATATCTCGGCCTCAATAATTTTGAATGAAAATTCGTCAAAGTGCTGATGTTTTGGTGGTGAAAATGTGTAAAAGACAACCAAAGTAGTCAAATGATATTAATCTCTAAAAAATATGAATCGAGTGGACGCAAATCTAACTTTTACTTGCTTACTTTCCATATGGAAGTTAGGGATGGGGAAATATCCCCTATCCCATCATTCCAGAGGGCCAAGGTTTATTAAAGGTTTTCCGTCAGCGGTCATTTTCCCCCTACTTCCTTTAACGCTTTTCCGTGTGTACTTCAACCTTGATCATTGCCCAGGTTAAATGCGGGTCAACAGTTCATTACTGGAGGAAGTCAAGCCATTTCTGCGGCTAGAAATTAAAACGCTAATTCTGCCACAACGAAGGTGTTCTCATTCACCACTGGCTAATTAGCCACCCAAATCTAGGCCAGAGAAAATGAAAGGGGTTCACCCAAACCTTCATAAATAGAGTGCTTACTTTAATGTCCAATTACCAAATAGGTACGTCTAATAAGATCAAAGCGAAATTGTCCCAATTGGATTAATGTGATAATGAGGCAAGAAAGAAGAAAAACGTTTGAAACTTAAATTCCAAAGTTAAAGTTCAAACTTGAATTTCAGCCCGAATTGATTGTATGAGGAACACTGCTGTAAGCCACTCGAAGGCTTAGTTTAGTCAGCGAGAAGCGAACAGAGGAAAGAGACAGTAAATAATACAAATGCAAGTTCTAAGCCTAAATACAAGGTTGGTAAAGTATATCCCAATGCCTCATGTATACGCCAACATTCACGGGAAGGAAAATTATTGAAATGTAAATATTTAATTGAGATGTGCATCTTTGGTGCAACCATAGCCTGAGATCCTCCCATATTGTTTACATTTGTATGTTTTGTTTTTTTATTTATATAAACAAAAATATATGACACCCACTTTTGGATGAGATGTGCATAGTGTTGGAGCAAAGTTAAAATGTGTGAAAGGTCAATTAACATCGATAATTACAAATTTCACTAGGATGAAATAATATTATGAAGCCAAAGTGAATTTAATCCTATTAATGTGTTTCTCTTTAAAATTATTCAATGCTAGATCTCTTTAATTTAACATTATATCTACCAATATGGTGCCGCAATTGTCATAACAAACGAATACATAATTCACTGAAATATAGCATATCGGCAAAGTATTTTCGCCACTGGCATCAAACGAACTCTTTCGAGCCAAGTAAAAGATATTGACTTCTAAATTATAATTACTAAAACGGTATGACGCGCAATTGCTACCTGCGTGCAAGGCACAAATCTGCTTATTTACCCATGCAAACAATTATTGCCTAAACCCCAAATTAAACCCGAAGAATAACGTAGAGCGACTCATCGCCGCGGTTCAGCTTTGTCTAAGTGAAATACGGCAAAGGGAGGCCGTAGAATATTACACCTGACCCGGTAATGATAAGCTCACACTGCACTAAAACGGATTTAAGCTTAGTAATACTTTCCACAGATTTTGCGCGCAGAACAACAAGAAAGGTCACATTCAGTTTTTATTATGCTTTGTATATTCATAATTTTCCGCATAAACTCTTCATTGTAGTTAGAAAAAGATGTTTTGGTGTTCCACAACCATGAGGAAACACTATGACTAGCCGAGTAAACTCCTTCATATAAGTTGCCTTTGATCTGCGTTGTCTCTTTCTATACTACTGAGTTAGTGCACGTGATCAAGAGGAAACTTCAAAATTTCTAATAAAAAAATATGCTGGTAGCAACATTAGTGTATGAGAGTAAAAAGAAAGTAAGAGCACTGCAGATGTACAATTTTTATAGAGATGTTGGGTGTTAAAGAGATAGATAGATTAAGGAATGAGTGAGATATCGGTATTGTTAGAGGATAGGTAGGAATGAGGTTAAGATCTAAAATATTCCGAGGAGGTAAGGGCATGTGAGAAGAATGAATGAAAATTCAACTGTGAAGGGAACATATCTGTGTGATGGTGTGCGAACGGTTGGAAGATTGCATAAAAAAGATGAGCATTTTAGGGAAAGAGGATTATAGAGGGTAAGCGGATGGTATTTTGTATAGTATGTGTGTATGGAAGTGGTTTGTAAAGGGGAGAGCTTGGAGTCTGGAAGGGTGTTAGATGGTTTGGAAATGTTATGGTATTCATTCACTCAAATTGTCAAAATAATTTTGGAAAATACTATTTTTGCTTGGTGAAAATTATCTTTTATAGTCCCTTTTTTAGTGGGGGGGAACTTTTGCCGAATAAAAGGGTATCTAACTTAACTGGTGAGCCCGGGGATGAAGCCCGAATCGACGAGATGCCTAGATGGGATGTAAAAAGGAGATGTAAAAAGAAGGCGATATAAAAAAAAAAAGGAAATTTAAAGAGAAGGCAACGTAAAAAAGGCAATTTAACAAAGAAGGCGATATAAAAAGGCAATTTTAAAAAAGCGATGGAAAAAGAAAGCGCTATAAAAAGTATGGGTAGCTTTATGTTTAATACCTTTGATAAGCCACCAACCAACCGAATCTGTTGTGATGAAGAAAAACTACCGAAAAGTAATGGCAGGAAAGTTCATTAAATGAAAAAGAGGAAATGAATTGGGGAGAAGTAGGGGAACATTGTAAGAAACAAGACCATTACACCATGGAATCCAGGATCTAGAGTGTGAAAAAAACATGGGAGAGCAACCACAAATTTACTACTGTCAGGAGAAATATTAGGTCTCGGACCACGAACCAAACATCTTCGCAAGAGGGTCTGAGATGACGCATGGAAGCCATGCTGCAGCTGACATCCAGCGGATTGCGTTCTTTATCTTCCACACATTTCCGCATGCCTTTCTTCCCTACTTTCATTACAGATCTCTCCTTGCAAACTTTCTTACCGCAGATGCCTTTGTTGGTTGTCTCATAGCCCCCAAAAGATGAAACATGGCCAAAAATAGAGGTGGCAACGCAAAAGGAAATATGGCAATATAATTATCGGCATGGCAAGACAAACGGATGGCAATATAATTATCCACGTGGCAGCCAAAACAGATGAAATATGACAATATACTTATTAACATGGCAGCCAAATCGAATGAGAGATGGGAACCCAAAAGGAGGAAAGATGGCAACCATGAGGAAAAAGCATGGCAAGCTAAAATGATGACAAATCGCAACGCAAAAGAATGAAAGATGACAACCCAAAGTGTGAAGGAAGGCAACCAATCTCGTCAATTACAATTATTGCCACTGTTAAAATGCAACCACAACAGGAATTAAGTAAGTAGCGAAGGGGGTTCCATTCCAACTGTCCCCTGACGTATAATGGGTAAATCTTCCTTGGGCCACAGAAGTCTTCCAAAATGTTCGCTGCTTGGTGAAAAAAACACTACTACCATTCCTTTCCCCAAACCCCTCCACCTCAGCGAGCACCGGTCCGTGATATCCTCTGTTTGTTATAATTGTCATGTTGATCTTTATTTTACTTTTATTATCTGGTGTGACTGCCAATCAAAGGAGAAGGAAGTTGGACCAATTATTATTATTTTGTTTTAATTTATTATAATTTATTATTATTAATAATAATAATATGGAATTACGAATATAAACCCTCTTGAAAGGAAACAAAGTAGGAGAAAGCGATTCACTTTGGGTCTAATCGAACTCCTAGAAGTTATCCCCTTTTACCTTGCTTACTGGGGGGAGAGGGGGTCATACAACCTATGTAACTTATAGATCTCATTTCAAATTGTCTTCCAAGATTCCTTAGGAACAAACGAATGTAATGGAGTTAAATAATCTGAAACAATAAATCTTAAGGCACCAAAAAATTGCTTCTGCCCAAACCTTTGTTCATGAGTGAAGAAAACCATATCGGCCTTAAATGCTGAAGTGTGGAGGGCGTAAAAGAACACTCACGGAACAAATTAATACACCAGAATTACTTAAAAGTATAAATTAGCATACAAAATGTTGTACTTAAAAGTCAAACGAGTATACGATATGCTATACTTAAAACTACTAATGAATCCCCGAGAAGTTGTACTTAAGAGTACAAAAGAGTGCGCGAATTATACTTAAAAGTACAAATGAGGAAATTTGGACCCCTTGTAGAAAGATAAAGGAGATAGCATCACGTATGGATGCTGAACCGAGGAGACCGCTGAACAAACGAGGGGGGGGGGGTACCTATAATTAATCATTGGCTAGTTAACTCTTTACGCCAACTTTACTTTTTCGTCCACCTAAATTCACCCGTCTTGTGTAAGGCTGCTAAAATTTCTCGTATGCTGAGGTGTCCAATTTCGGACACCTCAAAGACGTAATTTGAATCATCATTGAGTTGCCAACTCGTACTTTTTTTCATTATTTGTATGATATAATTTGCAAACGCTTTCAATAGAGGATGGACCCAGGGGAGGGGGTGGGGGCAGTGATGGACATTAAAAGCTTAAAATGCAGTGTATGTAAAGGTGGAATGCGGTTGAAATATCAATGGTTAGCTTTCACACCACTGGTAGGGATTTTTTTTTTTTTTTTTTTTTAATTAAGGGGCTATCTGGCGACTGCCGACTAAGGCATAAGTTGCCGTAAACAAACAGCCTAGTTTCAGGCTACTTTAAAAAATTAAACAGAAAACAATAATTTTTTTTTTTTTTTTTTTTTAAAGGGGCTATCTGGCGACTGCCGACTTAGGCATAAGTCGCCGTAAAAAACAGCCTAGTTCTAGGCTACTTTAAAAAATTAAACAGAAAACAATAAAAAGAAATAACAATAACAATAACAAAGCAATAACAAAAACAATTACAAGAACAACAACAACAATTAAATCGGGTTAAATAAAAGGGAGAAGGCCGGCCTCCCCCAAAAAGTCAATAGGTCCACCAGTCAAAGTACACGCACTCGTCCCGAGCACAAGGGACAGGCGGTAGCGACCCCGCCCATCCCGGTACCGGGACAAGTGTCGTGCGCGAAGATCACCCAGACTGGGACATTCAACAAGAATGTGCCGAACAGTCTGGGGGACGACGCAGTCGTTGCAATAGGGCGCAGGCGAGCGCTCCATCAGATAGCGATGCGTCACACGAGTGTGGCCGATTCGGAGACGACAGAAAGCAACCTGAAGCCGCCGCGGCATTGGGGGATAGGTCCATGGGAACAGTCGCGGCGCAATGGCACGCAACTTTAAGTTCCCTTCGACCGTCTCCCATCTTCTTTGCCAAGCAGTCCGAAGAGCTGCCCGTATTCCTGCCATGTAGTCGGTGTGAGGAATAGCGAAACGCTGGTCCGGTCGCAGAGTCCTCGCGGACTCTTTGGCGCCCTCATCGGCGCGCTCATTCCCCGCAATTCCTACATGTCCAGGAACCCAGCAGAAGATAATCTCGACATCTGCCCGGCTCGCCAAAACCATGGCGTCACGGATATCGCGAACCAGGGGATGCGGAGATTCCAATGCCCCGAGAGCACTCAGGGCGCTTTGTGAGTCGCTATAGATCACAATCCGGTCTCCGAACCGGGCACGTCGCGTAATCTCCCGTACCGAGTGGTGTATTGCCACCAGCTCGGCCGTGAAGACAGACGCAGCGCCTGGTAGAGCCCCGCTGACTTCAAACAGAGGGGATACGGCGTGGAAGCCGACCCCCTCTTGGGACTTGGAGCCATCCGTATACACTGGCACGGTACCAGCGTGACACGATGTGTGCTCCAAAAAGGTCGAAAGCAATACTCCCGGCGCAGTACAAGCTTTGGGAGCAGAGGCGTGGCGACAAATAGCCAAATGTGGTACCCTCCAGGGTGGCGTCAGGGGCAGAACCAGGGGCGCCACCGGCCCGAGAGCTATATCTACCTCTCGAAGGAGTTTCCTGGCCCTAAACCCAAAGGGCTTAGGGTATGACTGGCGTCTCTCGGCGGCATAGGCACCATCGAGATCAGCTGCGGATGCAGTGAGAGCTGTTGGCGACTGAGGGAGGCGCCGGGCTCGCGCGTACAGGCGAGTGATGCACTGCACGCGGCGCAGAGCGAGTGGCATCTCCCCAGCATCGACCAACAGGCTCTCAATGGGGGAAGTGTGGAAGGCACCGGTCGCAAGGCGAAGGCCGGTGTGGTGGATTGAATCCACCTTCCGCAATAAACGCTCGGCTGCGGATGCATAAAACTCGCATCCGTAGTCGAGCTTCGAGCGAACAAAGGATCGATAAAAAAGTAAGGCGGTAGCCCTATCAGCGCCCCAAGCGCTGAACGTCACGGAACGGAGAATGTCCATGGCGCGGGTACAAGAGACCCTAAGGCTGCGAATATGAGCCTCCCAGGTGAGGCGTCGGTCGAATACAAGACCAAAGAAACGGTGCGACTCAACCACATCCAGGCGCACCCCATTAAGAAACAAATCTGGGTCGGGGTGAAGCCGTGGATGGCGGCAGAAGTGCACCACCTTAGTCTTGGCTCCAGAGTTGGCATCTGGGCCGCGCCAAAAGAGATCGAAAGGTCGTCCACGTAGAGAGAACATCTTCCGGCAGCACCGAGGTGATGCCGTTGATGCTCAGGGCAAAGAGTGTGACACTGAGGACACTTCCCTGCGGGACACCCTCTTCCTGCTCCTTTGGGGCAGAGAGGGCTCCCCCCACCCGTACGCGGAATCGACGATCTCGCAAAAATTCAGATATAAACATTGGGAGGCGTCCCCTCGCCCCCATCGTGTGGAGAGTCTCCATGATACCGTATCGCCATGCGGTATCATAGGCCTTCTCCAGATCAAAAAACACCGTGGCGTAGTGCTGTCTACGAAGGAAAGCCTCGCAGACGGCATTTTCCAGTCGGAGCAGAGCATCCGACGTGGAGTGAAACTTACGGAAGCCGCACTGTGCAGAAGACAGATGGCCTCCGCTGTCCAGGAAAT
The DNA here is from genome assembly GCA_963969495.1 of Ceratothoa steindachneri. NCBI lineage: Eukaryota > Metazoa > Arthropoda > Malacostraca > Isopoda > Cymothoidae > Ceratothoa > Ceratothoa steindachneri. The sequence goes on from OZ018322.1 coordinate 93,175,328, forward strand.
AGGCTAATCTAACATTTACCAATTTCTCCATCAACTTGCACACGCAAGAGGTTAGAGAGATTGGGCGGAAACCGGTCGGAGTAGAGTGATCTCTCCCCGGCTTGCGAAAGGCGAGCACAGTAGCGATTCGCCAGGAGTCTGGGAGAAGACCTTCCACCCAGATCCTGTTGAACATATCTAACAGAAAGGCCATGCCTCGCTCACCCAGGTGTCGAAGCATGGCGTACGGGACATCGTCCGGACCATGGGCGGTGTCCGCGCACGAAGCGAGAGCGGAACGCAACTCACTCACAGTAAACTTGTCGTTGAAGGGTTCTCCGCCTCTGGAGGTAAAGTCCAGCCGGCGGCCTTCCGCGACATCACGACGTGCATTGAATGCTGGCGGAGCAGCATCACAGCTAGAGAATGCGGAAAAAGCGGTCGCTAAGGATTCCGCCACGGACGCGGGGTCCGAGATTGCGGTCCCATTCTCCTGGAGAACGGGAGGGGGGTCCTGCGAGAACTTGCCCCGAATCCTTTTGACTCGCTTCCACACCTCAGCTAAAGGGGTCCTCCCGTTAAGTGAAGACACGTATGCCCGCCAAGAAGAGCGGCGGGCGTGCTTCGAAATATACCGGAACCTAGCCCTAGCCCGACGAAATTCAGCGACAGTGAAATCGTTCGGGCGGCGCTTATAGCGCATGTAGGCATAACGCTTCTGTTTGAGGGCCGTCTCACACTCGGCCGACCACCATGGGAGTGGTCGGCGTGCAAAACGGCCAGACGTCCTAGGAATAGTAGTCAGGCCCACGGCGATGAGGTTGCCGGAGAAGAACTCAACGGCCTCATCTACCGACCTAAACTCCTCGACTGAGATAGAGAATTCAGTCATTTCCTGAAATGCAGGCCACCGCGCCCGCGCCAAGCACCACCGAGGTGGTCTCTCAGGCGGCAGTTGCCCTGAAAATGATATTTGAATGGGAAAGTGATCACTACCATGGAGGTCATCGACCACCCCCCAATCAAAATCAGGCTGTGCATCCGAAGAGCACAAAGATAGGTCAAGGCAAGAAAATGAAGCGGTTCTCGGACAGTGATGCGTAAACTCATCCACGTTTAGGACACCCATCTCAAGCTCTTCGATCAGATCGGCAAGGACTTGTCCCCTGGGATTTATGGAGTAATCTCCCCAGAGAGGATGCCTGCCGTTCAGATCTCCAAGCAAGAGATAGGGCCTCGGCAACCGTGCCACGACGCAGCGGAAGTCCCCCGCGTCGAAGTCAGCTGACGTTGGAATGTACGCAGAAATGATAGTATACCTCCTATCCAGGTGCAGCTGCACAGCCACTGCCTGAAAGGAGGTATCTAAAGAGAAAGGAAGAACGGAGACATCATGCCGGGTGTAAACCGCGCATCCCCCAGCCCGGCCATCCCGCGGTGGTGGGGTCGCAAGACCCTTATACCCCGGGAGAGCAGGCAGGGGGCACGCGCCTAGCATGGTCTCCTGCAAAAAAATAGCTAACGGGGAACGGGACGAGGCGAGCCTCCGCAGCTCCTCCCAGTTGGCCCGGAGTCCACGGCAATTCCATTGAAGGAATATACCCTCCAGGCCTAGCTCGGAGGAGACGCGGGGGCCCTCCTCGAATTGAAGACCCTCACGGGAATGGCCGTACGCTTCCCGGGGGCAGAACCACGGGCGCTGTTGGCCGGACAAAGCGCTGGAGGCGCTGTCGCCTTCGAGGACTTATTGGGGGAGGTTGGGCTCGCCATGCGAGTCTTTTCCTCCCTCCGCCTCGAAACCTTAGGCTGGCGCTGCGGCTTCGGAGGCGGGGGGGCCTCTTTTCGAGGAACCACCGTCTCCGAGCCACTCGCTCCACCTCGGGGCGTGGGCGAAGGAGCCGAAGCTCCTTTGTTGCTGTCCTCCTTTCGGGGGACACAGCTTTAGGAACCCCTGAAGATGGCCTAGCGACCATCTTCAGGGGTGTTGCCTCCTGTGAGTCTAACGACTCGGTGGAGACGCGTGGCCGTTTCGCCTTGCGGGAAACGGTCACGCTGGGGGAAGAGGGGGGAGCCCTGGTTTTAGCCGGGGCTGGGTATAAACCCTTTTTGCCGCCAGCTTTACTAGGGGAACGCCCGGGTTGGGTAGAACCCGCAGAAGGGCTCCGAATGGGCGCGGAAACAACCGTGCTCGTTGGCCTGGATGGGCCAGGAGCAGAGGGTGCCTTTCGAACTACTGAGGCATATGACGTCCCAGGCAGAGCCTGGCGCGCCAGGACCAAGTCCTTAGCCTCGCGGAATGAGAGTCTATCCTGGGCCTGAACGGCCAGGATTTCTTTCTCCAGGAGATATGCACCACATTGCTTCGAAGAAGCAGGGTGCGGCTCTCCGCAATTGACACACTTGGCCACACACGATTTGGACTTATCGTGTGCGACCTTGGAGCAATTTACACAGACTTCGGGTGACCCCGACTTTGCACGTCTACATGAGCGATTCGTATGGCCGAAGCGGTGACAGTAATAGCACCGCCGCGGCAGTGGCACGAATGCCTTCACGCGGTAGCGGTACCAACCGGCACGCACCGACTCAGGGAGCTTGTCACAGTCGAACGTGACGAAGAGTGTAGGGGTGGGTCTCGAAACCCCTCCCTGTTTTCTCATCACACGTTCGACCTTAACCGCCCCATGGTCGGCCAGCTCTAGGGTGATGTCCTCAATGGAGTAGTCAACGAGTTCCCTCGCATAAACTACTCCTTTCACAAAGTTCATGGTAGAGTGCGGCGTCACACTCACCGGGGTGCCATGAAGTGTCCGAAGAGCACTTATCTTGGCCGCCTCGGCGGGATTCGCCGCATTCGCCAGAAGGCTCCCGTCCGAGAAACGGGTCACCTTCGGCTCTCTACCAATTGCACTAGCTAATCCTCTCCTCTGATGGATCATGTTGCCCTTGGACAACATGGTGCCATCAGTGGAGCGAATAACGAGGAAGCGTTTGAAGCCAGCGGGCTCGAAAACGCCAGGTAACCTCTGAATGAGGGGCCCCGATGTCAGCGAGGCTCCGCCCTGTGCACTTTTGGTGTTAGTCTTGGTCAGGGACTCTGCACACGAGGGGGTAGAGGGGCCGGATGTGCCGATCTTGGCTTGGTCGCCTACTAAAGTGGTAGCAGACCCATCCGTCCCCGCAGCCCCCGCGGATGGAGAGGAGCCCCGAGTCTTTTTCGTCTTTTTAGTCTTTTTCTTTTTTGGAGAGGAGGGCGGGGAATGAACCCGCTTTTCACCTCCGCCGACAGAAGCCCCCAGGCCAGATGGACCGGCCTCAGCCAGGTCCCTCTCCGAAATGGAGAAGGTCCTGGTTGTCGTGGGGGCACCTGTCGGAGGATATCCCTCCCCTCCTTTTACTGCCTCGGAGCCCTCAGCCATTTGAGGAGGACCTTGCATAGGGGCGGATTCGGGTTCGGTGCTTGGCACCGAGCCCGAATTCCCCCCCATGGAAGGCCCTACCGTCTGAGGCTGGGTCTCCTCAAGGACCATGTTTATCACAGGAGGGGCCTCCAGTTGGCCATCCCGTCCCAGGACATCGCAGGTCCCCTTGGCAGTGTCGCCAGTCTTGTGTGGGGAGGCACAGGCCTTGACCCCAGCAAGGTTTAAAATTCTTGCCAGCAGGTCTTTTGAGGGAAGCGACCGAAGGGGCCTGGCTTCCCTCTCCCCCCTAAGGGGGTTTGCCCTACCGAGCCGCTTTGATGGGGAGCGGCTGGCTAAGGGCTGCCTGCTTGCTTTCTTGGCAGTCCCCTTGGAAAGAAAAGAGGGGACTGCCGCTGGGAAAAGGGAGGTGCCCGAAAGCACCTCCAGAGAAGGGAGTGAGGGGGAGTCCCCTGCACCCGTAGGCGAAGGAGAGGAGTAAGCCTCCTCTCCGGTTAGAGAAATATGGAGGGTCCCCTGTGCAAGCACAGGGGGGGGAACCTCCATTTTTTTGCTGGAGCTGCCCGAGGGCGGCTCCGTCGATGGAACAGGGGAAGTTGAGGGCTGGGTTTGTTTTTTTTATCATCATTGGGCATGGTGACCCTTTTTTAAACACGGGATGCAATCGCGCACACCTCTCGCAGTAGCCCGCACTGCGAGAGGTGCTTACAAGCCCGGCAGAGCCAGGCGCCGCCATTTAGGACCACCTCTCCCGCCTGGTGGCCTGGCAGTCCATCAGCATGGCGGCTCCACCTTGGACACGGCGTAACAATTAATAGATTGTGAAGAGGAGAGGAAAAGGGATGTGCAGGAAGGTATGGGTGGGGATGAAGCAGGTAGTTAAAAACCAGCCACCCCAGACCGGAGCTCAGGGGTTAGGGAACATTGTCCCCCACCCCCTCAGCCCCGATGCGGGACGGTTGGCTGAAAGGAAGGTCAGCATCTACCCTGTGAAATTAGAGGCTGACCAGAGAAAGTTGTGGGAGAGGTTGTGTGAAAAGAGAGGAAACAAGTGTTTTGAAGGAAGGAAGAGAGGCTAAGCTGGGGCCGGACGGAGCGCTGGATCCCGTCAGCACGGCGGCCAGAGTGGCAAATCGCCGCGCCCCTTACGGGGCCACTGGTAGGGAGCTAGTCGCATAGTGGCGGTGCGTTAGGTCTGACGAGTGGACGTGGGAGGTTACATCACACACACACACACACACATCCAATCACTTCTGCATCAGAATATGTTAAAGTTGTTTCTGTATCCACACTCCCTGGACGCAAAAATGGGTGGCTTTCCCTTAGGCCACAAGCGCAGTTCTAACCGCTATTCCTGCATCCGTGGACTCACAATGGCTGACTCTCCCTTAGGCCACGAGCGCTGTTCTACCGCTTTTCCTGCACCCCTCTCCCCATACACACGACGAAACCGGTTCCTTATTGTCCTCGGACTTACCAACGATGGTCATTCAGATCTTTATATGAATTTCATTCCAATTGCCTATTTTAACCTTTAAATTTTTCGTAGCTCGGTATGTACAACAAACAGTTCCAAGGTAGGGCAAGATTACGTGAGGGATGGGGAGGGGGCGACTAAACATTACTATAGCAACCACACATGTACACGAACCCGTCCCGAGTACAAGGGATAAGTGGTAGCGACCCCGCTCGTCCCGGTACCGGGAGAGATAACGTGCGCGAAACCGCCGACAGCTACTTACTTATATTAGAAGCCATATATATAAAAGAAAAACAGACCAAACTAAATACACAAACAAACATACAATACACTCACGTCCCCCGAACCCCTAGTAATAATAATCCTTGCCCATCTTAATTCTCCTGTGCCCATTATAGATTAACAATTTTAAGCAGTCTTAATTTCAATGTACCTTTTTGTGTTGAAGATTTTTCATTCCCTTTAAGTTTGTTCATATATTTGTTAACATCTTAATCACGATGTATATAAAGCTCTGCCTTCAATTGCCTAAGTGAACTAGTTTCCTGCCTCGTTCGTCACTACTTTTCTAATGAATTTTGGCGAACTTATTCACGGGTTAACTCAAGACTTAAAGCCGAATATAAGACAAATCGAGAGACTCTATAAGAAAATAATTAAGGCTAAATTCGCAGTCGCCTTCAATAATATATATATATATATATATATATATATATATATATATATATATATATATATATATATATATATATATATATATATATATATATATATATATATATATATATATATACACACAAAGAAAGCAACTACAGGATCTGCGGGTGATAATACAACCACCACAGGGCTATGCCATTTTTATTTTCTGTCTTGCAAATAAAATTTAAAGACTGAAAGAAAGATGCAGAAACCTGGTGTAGCTGACTATAAATACATATAATACAAGAGAAGATACGAATTGGACGCGAATGAGCAAATGAGACAAGAAACCGGAGTTTTTTTAAAGGCAAGAGAGAGGGACATTAGAAGAATCCAGAATCAAAGGGAGCAGAGGGCGGCACAGTGAAGGAGATCCTTTACCAAGAAGACAGAACAGTGACCCATTAAATTGTGAGCGAGTAAAAGGATGTGGTATAAAAATTCCTTGAAATCCATAGCTTAGGAAGATACTGGGTTGGATGGGGTAACGCTTTGGGCGAAATATAGTTACTGTGCCTGGTAGCTTAGCGGTAAAGCATCTGACCGGCAAATCAACAGACCCGGGTTCGAGTCCCGGCCAGGAATTCAAAACTTTTTTCCCCTGGCGTTATTTCTGTCTTCTCGGTAAAGGATCTCCTTCACTGTGCCGCCCTCTGCTCCCTTTTATTCTGGATTCTTCTAATGTCCCTATCTCTTGCCTTTAAAAAAACTCCGGTTTCTTGTCTCATTTGCTCATTCGCGTCAAATTCGTATTTTCTCTTTTATATATATATATATATATATATATATATATATATATATATATATATATATATATATATATATATATATATATATATATATATATATATATATATATATATATATATATATATATATATATATATATATATATATATATAAAATATATATATATTAGAAGGAAGGAGGGTTTAAAAATCGTAGGTCTCGAGCAGTGCCAATTTGTAGCGTAGAATTACGACGCGGTACATCATGGCTAACGATCAAGCCGTTGGCGTCGAGAGGACAACAGCGCAGTCTTAAGCGGTTTTTGGCGGGTTTATGGCGCTAGGGTGTCAAAAGGGGCAAAAAGGAGCCATAGGGATTATATATAAACACAAATTCTTTTCTTTAAATCTCTAATCTCGGTGCAACAAGACGGAGTGGGTTGCGGTATAACACGGTCGAAGGAACAAATTTCTTTGTTCGTCAATGGCGGCCGAAGGGACTTCCAAAATTACCCACGAGGAGAAATAATAAAGACATTTTCTCTTGCCACAAATGATTAGAATGAGGTAATCTTACAGCACAGGCAATGTGAATATAGTGCTTAGGAGATAGATTAGATGGATAGCGCTTAAAACATAGGTTGGAACAATAAGGTTTGAAACATTTTGGATAATGATAGATAGGGTTTAAAAGATAGATTGGATGAATATTGCTTAAGAGATAGGAAGGAAACGGTTTGAGAGAGAGAGAGAGGAAGGATATTGCTTGAGAGATAGGATGAATAGTGTTTAAGAGATAGATTTGATGAATAAAGTTTGACAGAAAGAAAGGATAGGGCTTGAGAGATGAAGGATATGGCTTGAGAGATAGGAAGGATATGGATTGAGAAATAGGAAGGATATCGCTTGATAGATAGGAAGGATATGGCTTGAGAGATAGTAGGGATATTGTTTGAAATATAGAATCAAAAGTGTTTAGGAGATAGGTTTGATGGATAAAGCTTGAGAGGAAGGATATGGCTGGAAAGATAGGAAGGATATGGCTCGATAGATAGGAAGGATATAGCTTGAGAGATAGGAAGGATATGGCTTGATGGATAGGAAATATATGGCTTGATGGATAGGAAAGATATGGCTTGAGAAATAGGAAAGATATTATTTGAGAGATAAGATAAAAATTGTTTAAGAGATAGATTTGATGGATACAGCTTGAGACACAGAAAGGATAGGGCTTTAGAGATGAAGGATACGGCTTGAGAGATAGGAAGAATATGGTTGAGATAGGAAGAATATGGTTGAGATAGGAAGAATATGGTTGAGAGATAGGAAGGATATGGATTAAGATATAGGAAGGATATGGATTGAGATATAGGAAGGATATGGATTGAGAAATATGAAGGGTATGGCTTGAGATATAAGACTAATATTGTTTGAGAGATAGCAAGGATATTGCTTGAGAAATATAATATAAAGTGCTTAAGAGATAGATTTGATGGATAAAGCTTGAGAGAGAGAAAGGATATGGCTTGAGAGATACGATGTATATCGCTTGAGAGATAGAAATAATATTGTTTGAGAGGCAAGAAGAATTGGGTTGAAATATAAGAAGGATAGTACTTAAGAGATAGAGTGGATAGATAGGGCTTGATGGCTAGGAAGGATGGGCCTTAATAGGTAAAGTGCTGTAGTGATAGATAGAAAGTAGAGGGCTCAAGTGTTATCAAAGATAGGCATCAAGATACCGGAATGATTGGGACTAAGAGAGAGAGAGAGAGAGAGAGAGAGAGAGAGAGAGAGAGAGAGAGATATATATATATATATATATATATATATATATATATATATATATATATATAGCGAAAGAGAGAAGAGAAAATCATAATCAGTTTGAGTGGATCTGAAGAAGGCGATATCAATGGAAGCTCCGCAGGGCTGTTGCACGCCGAGTCCACGGTGGGAAATGTGTTCATTTAAAAAAGCAGGCAACATCTCGCCTCCTTTTCTTTAGGAAAAATAAGAAAATAATGAAATTGGGTGAAGTGAAAATGTACATAAGAAGAACAAGAACCAAAGAAAACAAAAAAAGATAACTAAGAATAGAAATGAAACAAATAGGAAGGTATGGGAATATAAAGGAAAGAAAGAGAGAAACAAAAAGATGGGAAATAGGAACAGAAAGGAAACAATGTTATCAAAGGCAAGGATAGAGATAGGAAACCATGGAAGAAGAACAATTCGAAAGGAAACAAAGAAAGAGTAGAAAAGGGAATGATACACATAGAAATGAAACAAAGGAAAATAAGGGAAACGAAATGGAGGAAGAAATACGAATATAAAAGAAACGGATGAAGAAATATGAAATGAAAAAAAACACAAAGACGAAGTAAAACGATTTGAAAGAAAACAAAACTGAAGAATAGCAAACAGAAAGGAAACGAAGATAGTATAGTGATCAAAAAAGGAAACAAAGAGTATTCAAATAGAAAGGAAACCAAAATAAACGAAAATATAAAGAAAACAAAGAGGAAGAAATGCGAATATAAGAGAAGGGGTAGGGGGGGGGGTCGAAATAAGAATAAAGGAAACAATGATGGAGAAATACGAGTGTAAAGGAAAAAAGAAGAAACGTAAAGAAGGAAACAGGGAAAATGCCAATAGAAACAAACATATGAAAATACCAAGAGAATGGAAACGATGCGGGAAATATAGGAATGTAAGGAAAACCAATATGAATAAGAAAAAGGAAAAGAAAATGCGAATAAGAAGGAAAACAAAGAAGAAATAGAAAGGAAACTGGTACAAGGATGTCATTATTATAGTGAACCCGAGTCCAAAACTTCGCGGGGGGATGAATTTGAGACTCGCCGGAAACAAGTTTCCCCGGTTGAGACTTCGAGACTCAGCATTGATAGTCACTCCCGGTCTCTCGCCCCCTTCTCACCCATCTATGGGCGAAACCGACCTAAACAAACTCCTTCGACCCTTGCCCGATCCAGGTTTAACTATCGCTTCGACAGCGGCTCTGTCAAGGACCTCTGCCCATTCCACCCCAAGCGATCCCTCCCGATTCCTAACCCCTCAAACGAGGTGGAGGTTGAGAAAGCGTAGTGGGGAGGTTTGCCTATTCGATTTGCAATTAAAATGTATTGCATGTGAAGTAGAGAGAGCGAGGGGGGAAGGGGGCATCTTGTCAGATACAGCAGGGGCGTTAATCGAGTGTTTTCAACCACCCGCGAAAGAAGAGAATGATTGCAGATCATTGCACTCCTGTCGCCTCTTCCCCCCCCCCCTCCCATTTCGGGTTAAAGAAAAGTGAAAGAAAAGGGATAGAAATAGGGAAAAGAGCCGTCGAATGATAAGACAGAGACAGAAAAGAAAATATATTAAAACAGACTATAGGGAAACATTTGTGAGCATAGATGTTTATATGTGGATGCTGTGTTATGTGTATGTGCTTGCGTATAATGAATACTTAGAAGGGCTCACTATTTTTTTAAGTGGAAGCGTATTGTTTATATATGAATACTTGAGTTATGTGTATATATATATATATATATATATATATATATATATATATATATATATATATATATATATATATATATATATATATAGTAGCGGCCATACTATAAGGGTCAGTAAGAACAAGTGTTTTAAATATTTATTATAGAAGTTTAACAAAACGTTGAGACTATATATTATACACATATATAAATATATCTAATATCTATCTTGCGTGAAATTTTCAAGTGAATGGAATAAATAGTTCGTAAGTTATGAGGAAATAAACAAACTGCAGCGGCCAAAAATTAAGGATCACTTAAACAAAATGAACTATTTGTGTTTAGGAGACTGGTGATGGGCTAACAGATACTTCTTATGATCATACATTATTGGAACATTCCACTGTCAACATGGTGGCTTTTGAGAGACAACCGGTGTCCTGTGATGAAAAACAAAGGATTGTGTGTCTTCACCAAGAGTGCAAGTCAAATTCTGTGATAGCAACTACTGTAGGAAGGTCTAGAAGTGTTGTGCAATGAATTTTAGCTCGTTTTAAGCCAGCGGGATCGACAGATGCTAACTAAACCCAAAACCGGTAGACCTCGTAAAACGTCATCAAGACAGGATCGTATTATGGTTAGAAATAGAATGTCACTGAAGGATACGTTTAAGAGTACTACTGCGATATCGCGCGAGTTCAGCTCCACATCCGATGTCAACGTATCGCGCAAAATAGTTTCCAGGAGATTACGAGATTCTGAGTTGCTTGCTCGGGCACCGGCAAAAAAACCTCTGATCTCCAAGAAAAATCAAAGAGTCCGTCTTCGTTACACTCACGAACATGTCGTTTGGACAGAATAACAGGCGGCGCAGGTTCATTTTAGCGATGAATCGAAGTTCAATGTGATTGGTTTCGATATATATATATTATATATATATTATATATTATATACATATATATATATATATATATATATATATATATATATATATATATATATATATATATATATATATATATATATATATATATATATATATATATAAATATTATAATCATTTCAACTATGAATTTTAGAGGAAACGATGTTCCAGCGCAAACAACATTTGGCGTATAAACCTGATTTTCTGAAATGCGGCTTCACATTTCCGAGAGGTAGATCAGGAAATGTCCGCCATCATTGTGTTCGCTGTCTGCAGGTCCTTGCCAATGAATCAATGAAGGCAAACAAACTGAAGCGTTCCTGTTGTTCAGTTCATCCAAACTTTATTGAAAAGACACTAAGTTACTGGAACGATAAGGAAGAATAGGTAAGACGAAGTCGGAATGATGCTCCTTCAGGCTCAGGTTTTTCTTTGAAAAAGCTTCTTTGGCATCATTTGAAGTTGCATGGTATATTGCAGGATCCAAAAAGTCTCACAACATTGGGGAGGAGCCGATGAAACCAACAGCATTAGATATGGTGAAATTTATTTGTGGATCAAATGTAGCTAAGAAAATCGAGTCTGTACCACTTTCTAACCATAGCATCACGCGTCGAATTTGATCTTATGTCATTAGACATTTTGTAGCAATTTATTGTGGCACTGAAAAAACAAGTAAATTTTCATTGCAGGTAGATGAATCTGTGGACAACGCTGGCGAACAGAATTCTAGAATTCTAGAAGAATTTCTTTTCTGTAATGCCCTGTCAACAACCACCACAGGAGAAGATATCTTTGTTATGGTGGACAGGTTTTTCAAGAAAAATATTAGACTGGTTGAACTGTTTGGCTGTGTATACTGATGGATCGCCATCGATGATGGGAAGTCGAGTAGGTTTTGTTACTCGGGTTAAAGAAGAAAATTCTGATATGATAATAATTCACTGTTTCTTATACCGGAAAAACTTGGCCTCTCAACGTCTCCAACCAGAACTCTTTGTGCTAAATGATGTTATCAAAATTGTAAATTTTATAAAGTTCAGAGCTTTGCAATCGCGCCTTTTCCGCAAAATGTATGAAGAGATGGGATTACATCAACATGACTTACTTCTCCACTCTAATCCCCATTGGCCGTCTCAAGGCCGCACTCTTGGATGGGTTATTGAACTTAAAACTGAAATAAAAGCTTTTTCCTAAGAGAAGAAGCACAAGCTGGCCGATTTTTCAAAGGTGCGGCTTGGGTGGCAAAGATAGCATATTTAGGCGACATCTTCAGGCATTGAATGAATTAAACTCGGAGATGCAAGGCCGAAATCAAACTATTGTAGACATCAGTGAAAAGAAAATACATCATTCATGAAGAAACTTGCACTTTGAAGAGAAAAATTGGCCACCGAAAAAACAGCTGCTTTAAAAGAGCTGAGTGCAGAGCTGGAAGATTCATCAGAAATAGAGCTCCCTGGCAGTGTTTTTCCAAGATCATTTGAAGAAGCTTCAGGAGGAACTTGACAAAAATTTGCTAAAAACTGTTGATGTATATCAACTTAGCTGGGTCAGGAATATGTTCGGTGTGAACTAGGGTTTGCATGAGTACCGAAAATTAGGAACCGAGACTGATACCAAGAAAGATTTCCGGAACCTGGAAATCCAGGTTCCCTCAAACGAATATTTTCAGATGTTTTTTTCTAAATGGCATAAATAACATAACCATTGATATCAATTATGTTTAACATCTGTTAAATAACTTCTAAAGATTTAAAGTTTAGAAACATCATATAATTGAAAAGAAGAACAGGCCTTTAAATAAATAAAATGTTTGAAAGATATTTAACTAATAAACATACTTTGAAAGAAATTAATCAAACTGATAAAAACACTTGGGCATGAAACTTTAGCTGTAAATATTTAGTATTAGAATTTTGGACTTAATTAGTTTAATCATCTTGTTCCTTGCAATTTTTAAAGTAATATTTCAAGAATACTTGAGCATTTAAGGTTGAATCCGATAGGCCCGAATTTTTGATAGAAAAAGTCCATAGTTGAAAAGGCTCTTTCATTTTCAACACTTGTAGGCTTGATTGCAAGAAGTGCAGCTTGCAATCTATCCAGTTTTTCTGTGTTTGGCGTCACTTACAAAAAGTTTGAATTCTTTGTTAGGATCAAGTTTTTCTTGATTACTTATATTTGAGGTACTGGGACATGCAAGTTTATTTAGTCGACCGCAATCCTTCCTTTATCCAGGAGCATCCCCGACCGGATTATGAAATAGACATAAAGGTCAGTATGACAATTGCTAGTGAACCCAAGGACACCAGTGGCTGGTCCTATTTGGGGAGAGGTGCCAGGAAATATTATGTTTTGAAACCAAACAGCGTACGGGTAGGAACCCTAGTTGCTCATGGGCAGATGGACAGAGGTATGTGGATAGAAATACCCATCGGCATGATTCCTTGGAACACAGAGTGTGAGTGTGTTATGCTACGAAGACAGGAGATGAAAGAAAGCAGTGTTGCAATTGGCTATGTGTGTGGTGAGAAGTGTAAGAACTACCCACCCGAAAACGGGGTGAGCACAGCTCGTCCAGCAGTCGGTAGCCAGATCTCTACGTGCGCTCACGTTTGTGTCCGCTCTATCCGAGATCGAACCCGGTACCATGACGTTAGCGGATCAACGCAGTACCAGTCGGGTAGCATGAGTTTATTTACTTCAAGTACCAAATCCAGTAGTTTCTTTATTGGTTTCTGGATAAAGGCGTTTGTAAATTACTTCAGAACATTTCTTCAAAGAATCTCGCGAAGCCGCTGGTAATGCAGGTGACGATGGGGCCCAATAATTTGTATTTTGAAGCAGACCCGACATTTCTTTTTTGCTTTCGACTTCTGTATCAATCAATCAAAGCTTGTCTTAGGTTTACACACATGTGATTTTATTTACCGTTTAACTGATTTAAAATAAACGAAGACTCTTGTATGATAGTTATATGATCACAATTTCCAGTGGTTTAAAAGCTTGAACAATTTCTTCCCTTTGTTGTCATCCAATAACTAATACCGAATCTTCATATCTTATTGCTCTCAAAGCTTTCGGATGCCATCTTTTAATTTCAAAAATCTTTCTAAGATAAGTAAATGGCTATTCCAGCCTGTTTAAATATAGATTATCAAATTCAAACGCTGTTCTTGAAACTAGTTAGAGACAAAATCTTGTAAATGATTATTTTTGAGTGGCGATTTACGAAATGTTCGACATATTTTCGAACTTTGCGTTATCATTCATGAATTTCTGGACGAATGTCCGGATATCTTAAATTGGCCAGGTTTTCTTCTTCGTTTTCTTCGATGTGACGATCTTCTTCATTCCAAGTGGAAAATTCATTTTCTGGTGCTAGATATTGTAAGACTGCTATTCTATAAAACATCACAAACGCTTGGATTTATTCCATGTGCTCACTGTCGGGGCATTGCCGGAATATCTTTGCCGAATTTTAACATGACTAAAGCTCCGTCTATGGTACATGCTACGATATCACGATTTAGATCGAGATTGAACTCTTTCAATCGAATTTTTACCATATTTATAGCAATTGAACCTTTAATACGAGTGAGGCCTAAATTCCAATGCATTTTTTCACCATGAACGTCGATATTGTCATACCTTCAATTTTTCTACGAAGTATATTCATCCAAGGTAACTGAATACTGCTTTGCCTTCGTTCATTTCTTTCTTGAAAAATTCACCCAACTCTGTCTAATTCTACAAATAAAAGTTCTTCATTGAATTTTTAACATCATTGTTTGAAGTTGGAGGTTGCTTGACGTAATAAAATTTTGCACAACTTTTTTTTTAGCAACGGCTCAAAGTAAGTTTAGCGATTTATTTATTTATGGAATATCTTTGGATAAAACGTGAAAGACTTCTATGCTCTTTCAATGCAGGCAAATCACTATCACCGTTTGCTTTCATTTCTTCGTGATTCGATCTCTAATTTTGCATGCAAGTTAAGAACTCGGCTTCATTTTTAGAAACTTCTTAAAGTAATTCCCTTCAAAAGATTTTGATATTTGAAAAGAGGTTGATCACAAAAAATTAAATAAAAAATGAAAAAAATTCTTGAGATCACAGCAAAATCTCATCATGTATGCAGTATGAGGGCAACCAATTCGAACGCAAAAAAATTGGGGAAGTTAGCAACTTGCCAAAGCTAGTTGTCAGTTGTCACTTTGTTCAAGGCATAAATATATATTTGAATTTCATTTATTCGTGTTAAATAGTTGAATTTTCATATTTAGATCCTTTTCTAACCAAACCATGTTATATTTTAAAAAGAAAACATATAAAATGCCAAAAATATCAATCTAAATTAAAATAATTATAACTAACTAGCATTTCACAAAAGAAATAATTAGCTTCACTTTCCGCGCTGCAGCCTACAAAAAAACATGTTCCAAACAAGGGTTTGGAGCTTTTACCTTTGAGTTTGAGTGACATTGAAGTATTCTTGATTTTTATGTTTTATTAAAAATTATTTTATTTTTTTAGGAAACAGGAAAGGATTCTGGGTTCGGTTCCTAGGATCATGTTTTTTTTGCTGTTTTTTTTAAATTTTAGGAGCATATCTGCCCAATGTGCACTTGTGCATAAGACGCCGCAGTCATGACAGCCTAGCACTAGGCTACTTTAAAATAAAAATATGAAAACACAACAATGATAAAAAGGGAAAATGGAAACAATTATGAAGCAAGCTCCGGCGTCGGATGGAGGTCCCCCAACCCCCGGCACAGGAGCGTATGACCTACACAAAAAAAACAACAATAAGAAAAACAAGTTAAATACAAGGGAGAAGGCCGGCCTCCCCCAAAAGTCTATCAGTCCACCAGTCAATGTGCATGCACTCATCCCGAGTACAAGGGACAGGCGGTAGCCACCCCGCCCATCCCGGTACCGGGACACGTATCGTGCGCGAAGATCACCCAGACTGGGACATTCGACAAGAATGTGCCGAACAGTCTGGGGGACGACGCAGTCGTTGCAATAGGGCGGAAGGCGAACGCTCCATCAAATAGCGATGCGTCACACGAGTGTGGCCGATTCGGAGACGACAGAAAGCAACCTGAAGCCGCCGCGGCATTGGGGGATATGTCCATGGGAACAGTCGCGGCGCAATGGCACGCAACTTTAAGTTCCCTTCGACCGTCTCCCATCTTCTTTGCCAAGCAGTCCGAAGAGCTGCCCGTATTCCTGCCATGTAGTCAGTGTGAGGAAGAGCGAAACGCTGGTCCGGTCGCAGAGTCCTCGCGGACTCTTTGGCGCCCTCATTCCCCGCAATTCCTACATGTCCAGGAACCCAGCAGAAGATAATCTCGACATCTGCCCGGCTCGCCAAAACCGTGGCGTCACGGATATCGCGAACCAGGGGATGCGGAGATTCCAATGCCCCGAGAGCACTCAAGGCGCTTTGGGAGTCGCTATAGATCACATTCCGATCTCCGAACCGGGCACATCGCGTAATCTCCCGTACCGAGTGGTGTATTGCCACCAGCTCGGCCGTGAAGACAGACGAAGCGCCTGGTAGAGCCCCGCTGACTTCAAACAGAGGGGATACGGCGTGGAAGCCGACCCCCTCTTGGGATTTGGAGCCATCCGTATACACTGGCACGGTTCCAGCGTGACACGATGTGTGCTCCAAAAAGGTTGAACACAATACTCCCGGCGCAGTACAAGCTTTGGGAGCAGAGGCGTGGCGACAAATAGCCAAATGTGGTACCCTCCAGGGTGGCGTCAGGGGCAGAACCAGGGGCGCCACCGGCCCGAGAGCTATATCTACCTCTCGAAGGAGTTTTCTGGCCCTAAGCCCAAAGAGCTTAGGGTATGACTGGCGTCTCTCGGCGGCATAGGCACCATCGAGATCAGCTGCAGATGCAGTGAGAGCTGTTTGGCGACTGAGGGAGGCGCCGGGCTCGCGCGTACAGGCAAGTGATGCACTGCACGCAGCGCAAAGCGAGTGGCATCTCCCCAGCATCGACCAACAGGCTCTCAATGGGGGAAGTGCGGAAAGCACCAGTCGCAAGGCGAAGGCCGGTGTGGTTGATCGAATCCACCTTCCGCAATAAACGCTCGGCTGCGGATGCATAAAACTCGCATCCGTAGTCGAGCTTCGAGCGAACAAAGGATCGATAAAAAAGTAAGGCAGTAGCCCTATCAGCACCACAAGCGCTGAACGTCACGAAACGGAGAATGTACATGACGCGGGTACAAGAGACCCTAAGGCTGCGAATATGAGCCTCCCAGGTGAGGCGTCGGTCGAATACAAGACGAGGAAACGGTGCGACTCAACCACACCCAGGCGCACCCCATTAAGAAACAAATCTGGGTCGGGGTGAAGCCGTGGATGGCGGCAGAAGTGCATCACCTTAGTCTTGGCCAAAGAAAACCGAAACCTGTGCGCTTCGGCATAGCGAGAGACGCGGTTCAATGCCTGTTGGAGTCGACGCTCCAGAGTTGGCATCTGGGCCGCGCCAAAAGAGATCCAAAGGTCGTCCACGTAGAGCGTAGCGAGAACATCTGCCGGGAGCACCGAGATGATGCCGTTGATGCTCAGGGCAAAGAGTGTGACACTGAGGACACTTCCCTGCGGGACACCCTCTTTCTGCTCCTTTGGGCCGGAGAGGGCTCCCCCCCCCCCCGTACGCGGAATCGACGATCTCGCAAAAATTCAGATATAAAAATTGGGAGACGTCCCCGCGCCCCCATGGTGTGGAGAGTCTCCATGATACCGTATCGCCATGCGGTATCATAGGCCTTCTCCAGATCGAAAAAGACCGTGGCGTAGTGCTGTCTACGAAGGAAAGCCTCGCAGACGGCATTTTCCAGTCGGAGCAGAGCATCCGACGTGGAGTAGAACTTACGGAAGCCGCACTGTGCAGAAGACAGATGGCCTCCGCTGTCCAGGAAAAAGGCTAATCTAACATTTACCAATTTCTCCATCAACTTGCACACGCAAGAGGTTAGAGAGATTGGGCGGAAACCGGTCGGAGTAGCGTGATCTCTTCCCGGCTTGCGAAAGGCGAGCACAGTAGCGATTCGCCAGGAGTCTGGGAGAAGACCTTCCACCCAGATCCTGTTGAACAAATCTAACAGAAAGGCCATGCCTCGCTCACCCAGGTGTCGAAGCATGGCGTACGGGACATCGTCCAGACCATGGGCGGTGTCCGCGCACGAAGCGAGAGCGGAACGCAACTAACTCACAGTAAACCTGTCGTTGAAGGGTTCTCCGCCTCTCGAGGTAAAGTCCAGCCGGCGGCCTTCCGCGACATCACGACGTGCATTGAATGCTGGCGGAGCAGCATTCAGGCTAGAGAATGCGGAAAAAGCGGTCGCTAAGGATTCCGCCACGGACGCGGGGTCCGAGATTGTGGTCCCATTCTCCTGGAGAACGCAGGGGGGTCCTGCGAGAACTTGCCCCAAATCCTTTTGACTCGCCTCCACATCTCTGCTAAAGGGGTCTTCCCGTTAAGTGAAGACACGTATGCTCGCCAAGAAGAGCGGCGGGCGTGCTTCGAAATATACCGGAACCTAGCCCTAGCTCGAAGAAATTCAGCGACAGTGAAATTGTTCGGGCGGCGCTTATAGCGCATGTAGGCATAACGCTTTTGTTTGAGGGCCGTCTCACACTCGGCCGACCACCATGGGAGTGGTCGGCTTGCAAAACAGCCAGACGTCCTAGGAATAGTAGTGAGGCCTGCGGCGATGAGGTTGCCGGAGAAGAACTCAACGGCCTCATCTACCGACCTAAACTCCTCGACTGAGATAGAGAATTCAGTCATTTCCTGAAATGCAGGCCACCGCGCCCGCATTTCAGGGCGCCCGCGCCCTGAAAATGATATTTGAATGGGAAAGTGATCACTACCATTGAGGTCATCGACCCCCCCCCCCCAATCAAAATCAGGCTGTGCATCCGAAGAGCACAAAGATAGGTCAAGGCAATAAAATGAAGCGGTTCTCGGACAGTGATGCGTAAACTCATCCACGTTTAGGACACCCATTTCAAGCTCTTCGATCAGATCGGCAAGGACTTGTCCCTTGGGATTTATGTAGTAATATTCCCAGAGAGGATGCCTGCCGTTCAGATCTCCAAGCAAGAGCTAGGGCCTCCGCAACCGTGCCACGACGCGGCGGAACTCCCCCGCGTCGAAGTCAGCTGACGGTGGAATGTACGCAGAAATGATAGTATACCTCCTATCCAGGTGCAGCTGCACAGCCACTGCCTGAAAGGAGGTATCTAAAGAGAAAGGAAGAACGGAGACATCATGCCGGGTGTAAACCGCGCATCCCCCAGCCCGGCCATCCCGCGGTGGTGGGGTCGCAAGACCCTTATACCACGGGAGGGCAGGCAGGTGGCACGCGCCTTGCATGGTCTCCTGCAAAAAGATAGCTAACGGGGAACGGGACGAGACGAGCCTCCGCAGCTCCTCCCAGTTGGCCCGGAGTCCACGGCAATTCCATTGAAGGAATATGCCCTCCAGGCCTAGCTCGGAGGAGACGTGGGGCCCCTCCTCGAACTGAAGACCCTCACGGGAATAGCCGTACGCTTCCCGGGGGCAGAACCCCGGGCACTGTTGGCCGGACAAAGCGCTGGAGGCGCTGTCGCCTTCGAGGACTTATTGGGGGAGGTTGGGCTCGCCATGCGAGTCTTTTCCTCCCTCCGCCTCGAAACCTTAGGCGGGCGTTGCGGCTTCGGAGGCGGGGGGCCCTCTTTTCGAGGAACCACCGTCTCCGAGCCACTCGCTCCACCTCAGGGCGTGGGCGAAGGAGCCGAAGCTCCTTTGTTGCTGTCCTCCTTTCGGGGGAGAGCTTAAGGAACCCCGGAAGATGGCCTAGCGACCATCTTCAGGGGTGTTGCCTCCTGTGAGTCTAACGACTCGGTGGAGGCGCGTGGCCGTTTTGCCTTTCGGGAAACGGTCACGCTGGATGAAGAGTAAGGAGCCCTGGTTTTAGCCGGGGCAGGGTATGAACCCTTTTTTCCACCAGCTTTACCAGGGGAGCGCCCGGGTTGGGTAGAGCCCGCAGAAGGGCTCCGAATGGGCGCGGAAACAACCGTGCTCGTTGGCCTGGATGGGCCAGGAGCAGAGGGTGCCTTTCTAACTATTGAGGCATATCACGTCCCAGGCAGAGCCTGGCGCGCCAGGACCAAGTCCTTAGCCTCGCGGAATGAGAGTCGATCCTGGGCCTGAACGGCCAGGATTTCTTTCTCAAGGAGATATGCACCACATTGCTTCGAAGAAGCAGGGTGCGGCTCTCCGCAATTGACACACTTGGCCACACAAGATTTGGACTTATCGTGTGCAACCTTTGAGCAATTTACACAGACTTCGGGTGACCCCGACTTTGCACGTCTACATGAGCGATTAGTATGGCCGAAGGGGGACAGTAATAGCAGCGCCGCGGCAGTGGCACGAATGCCTTCACGCGGTAGCGGTACCAACCGGCACGCACCGACTCAGGGAGCTTGTCACAGTCGAACGTGACGAAGAGTGTAGGGGTGGGTCTCGAGGCACCTCCCTGTTTTCTCATCACACGTTCGACCTTGACCGCCCCATGGTCGGCCAGCTCTAGGGTGATGTCCTCAATGGAGTAGTCAACGAGTTCCCTCGCATAAACTACTCCTTTCACAAAGTTCATGGTAGAGTGCGGCGTCACACTCACCGGGGTGCCATGAAGTGTCCGAAGAGCACTTATCTTGGCCGCCTCGGCGGGATTCGCCGCATTCGCCAGAAGGTTCCCGTCCGAGAAACGGGTCACCTTCGGCTCTCTACCAATTGCACTAGCTAATCTTCTCCTCTGATGGATCATGTTACCCTTGGACAACATGTTGCCATCAGTGGAGCGAATAACGAGGAAGCGTTTGAAGCCAGTGGGCTCGAAAACGCTAGGTAACCTCTGAATGAGGGGCCCCGATGTCATCGAGGCTCCGCCCTGTGCATTTTTGGTCTTAGGCAGGGGCTCCGCAACGGGGGGGGGGCAGAGGGGCCGGATATGCGGATCTTGGCTTGGTCGCCTACCAAAGTGGCAGCAGACCCATCCGTCCCCGCAGCCCCCGCGGATGGAGAGGAGCCCCGAGTCTTCTTTGTCTTTTTCTTTTTTGGAGAGGAGGGCGGGGAATGAACCCGCTTTTCACCCCCGCCGGTAGAAGCCCCCAGGCCAGATGGACCGGTCTCAGCCAGGTCCTTCTCCGAAATGAAGAAGGTCCTTTTGGTCGTAGGGGCATCATCGAAGGAGATCCCTCCCCTCCTTGTACTGCCTGAGAATCCCCAGCCGTTTGAGGAGGACCTTGCATAGGGGCGGATTCGGGCTCGGTGCTTGGCGCCGAGCCCGGATTCCCCCCCTTTGAAGGCCCTACCTTCTGAGGCTAGTTTTCCTCAAGGACCATGTCTATCACAGGAGGGGCCTCCAGTTGGCCATCCCCTCCCAGGACATCGCAGGTCCCCTTGGCAGCGTCATAAGTCTTTAGTGGGGAGGCACATGCCTTGACCCCGGCAAGGTTTAATTTTCTTGCCAGCAGGTCTTTTGAGGAAAGCGACCGAAGGGGTCTGGCTTCCCTCTTCCCCCTAAGGGGGTTTGCCCTACCGAGCCGCTTGCACGAGGGGCGGTCGGCAATGGGTTGCCTGCTGGCTTTCTTGGCAGTCCCCTTAGAAAGCAAAGGAGGGACTGCCGCTGGAGATAGGGAGGTGCCCGAAAGCACCACCAGGGAAGGGGGTGAGGGGGAGTCCCCTACACCCGTAGGCGTAGGAGAGGAGTAAGCCTCCTCTCCGGTTAAAGAAGTATGGAGGGTTCCCAGCACAAGCACAAGGGGAAAGGACCTCTATTTTCTCGGTGGAGCTGCCAGAGGGCGGCTCCGTTGATGTTCTTGGGAAAGTTGGGGGTTGGGTTTTTTTTTATTTTCATCATTGGGCATGGTGACCCCATTTGTGCTACGGGACGCAATAGCTCATCACCTTTTGCAGTTGCCCGCACTGCAAGAGGTGCTTACAGGCCTGGCAGAGCCAGGCGCCGCCATTTCGGACCACCCCTCCCGCCTGGTGGCCTGGCAGTCCATCGGCATGACGGCTCCACCTTGAACACGGCGTAAAAATGGATAGAATGTGAAGAGGAGAGGAAAAGGGATGTGAGGAAGGTATGGTTGGGGATGAAGCAGGTTGTTAAAAAAACTCCATCCCGAACCAGAGCTCAGGGGTTAGGGAACATTGTCCCCTCCCCCCTCAGCACCGATCCGGGACGGTTGGCTTGAGAAGAAGGTCAGCATCTACCCTGTGAAATTAGAGGCTGACCATTGAAAGTTGTGGGAGAGGTTGTATGAAAAGAGAGGAAACAAGTGTTTTGAAGTTGAAGGAAGGAAGAGAGGCTAAGCTGGGGCCGGACAGGGTGCTGAGTCCCTTCAGCACGGCGGCCAGGATGGCAAATCGCCACGCCCCTTACGGGGACGTAGTAGGGAAGAAATACAGGCTATCTGAATGAAGGAAGAGAGTTTAAGCTGGGGCCGGACGTGAACGTCAGTGATGTTGGAGAAGATATACCAGGATTTTAAGAACTTTTAGATCTCCAAAGAAAATCAAATGCAGAAGAAATGTCTTGAAAGTCTTTCATACTCCGAATTCTGGGCTCAACTGAAGGATAAGGCTATTCTGATTCATGGGCCTGAAAAAGCTCTTATTCCATTTCCAAACACAAACCTTTGTGACACGAATTTTCAGTTCATGTGACGATCAAGACTAAAGCGTCTGGATCTTCAACATGATCTGCGCTGTTATCTATCCATCAACATCAAGCCAAATCTAGAGAAACTAGTCCACAATATGAAGAAACATCACACGGTAGTCACTAAAATGTTTTTTTTTTTAAATTTTTCAATGAAGTCTACTCGAAGAGCCAAAAGAAATTGCCAGCCAAAGTTTATTTTCTTTGCTTGCTTTTTTGTTTGAATGAATTACATTTATATTAAAATGTGCCTTTAATATCCTTCAATCACAGAGAAATACAAGGATATATTGTTTATTAAATAACAGTGAATGTCCGTAAAAAATATTGGATAAAACTAAATGTAGAAACACTGAAGAAATTATTATTTTTATCAGCAGTCAATAGTAGTTGATTAGTCAGAAGAGCTCATTCATGAAACAGTATTATAGTTGCCGGCCAAAAGTTTGTTTACCTTTGCTTGATTATGAAGGTTTGCCTCCAATTATCTTCAATCAATATTATATTTATTAATTAGTAACATAGTAAAATTCAGTAAACTTTATTCAATTGGATAAAACTAAAACAATACCGAAATAATATTTCATCCCTGAGGGTCGACAAGCCAAAGTCAATTTGTGTTCAGGGTCACGACAAAAAAAAAGGTTTGGGGAACATTGGATTTGAGTCTAGACCAGGGGTGGGCAACCTTTTTAAGTGGGTGTGCCAAAATTGGCCAACTCTTTGCTACAAAGTTATCTCACGTGCTAATAATTGACTAAAACACAATGAAAGGATATAAAATTAAAGATGTTCCTTTTATTCATTCCCAACCCTTTATGATGCATACAAATTACAAGGAAAAGATAGTAATTTTACCTATAAATATACATATTATATTAAACAGAATTGAATCTTTATCATTTCAAGAAGAAAACAACAAATCCAAACTAGAGAAAGAAAAATTGTGGACCTTTTCATTTATTTACCATCAATGAGACTTCTGCTGCTGCCTCACTGATAACATAATTTATAACAGGTTGTACACAATGCGGTTGCTATATAAAATAAATTGGAGATACATTTATTTAGTTTTCTTAAGTTAAGCATCTGGCTTCGCGTGCCGGTAGAAGTCGTTGGCGTGCCACGTTTGGCACGCGTGCCAAAGGTTCCCCAGCCCTGGTCTAGACGGTAGCGCATTTTGTTGCAGAATGTTATGCATTGTTCCTTTTAGTCGCGGGCGACTCTATAGCTCATTATTCGGTCGGTCAGTCCCCGTGGGGAATTATTCGGCAATAACATCATAACTATTCGGCCGATCCTAACAAAATTTGAGACCTCATGTTTTTTTACATTCTCTTTCGTATGATATGATTGCCAAGTTCCTCCCAAGGTTAGTCCTGGAATTATTGAAAGTGTTGAAGGTCGTAAAGCCATAAATCAGAATAAGTGAGAGCACACGACATTTGGTCAGCAGACCTTATTTATAGTTCCTTTTATTTGAACCAAATGTCCAGCAGATCTTTCACCTCAAAAACAACCTCCCACCATTACATTAACTCATCCATGCTTTACCGTTGGTACCACACAATCCTCCCTTAGTTTTTCTTCCTGCTTTCCGCGCACAAATACTCTCTTTTGCGATCCGAACAATTAAAACATCGATTCATCTGTCCATAGCACACTTTTGTCCCGTCTTTGACGCTCCAGTCTTTATGTCGTTGTGCCCACAGCAATCGTTTACTTTTGTTTTTTAGTTCGCCCGATGGCTTTTTGGCTGCCTTATAAACCAAATGACCTACAAAACAACCTTTTTACTGTATTTAGAGACACTGGCTTCCCTATAAAATGGTTTATCTCTGTTAAATCTTGACCACTTAATCTTCTGTTCCGTTTACTTGTTATGATTAAGTGCTTATCTTCAGCTTTGGTATTTACCCTGCTCCTTGCAGAACTTTTCCTGTTAGAGTTATCAGCCGTCAGTTTCTTTCCAGCGAGGGAGCAGTGCACTCCATGTCTAGAAATTCCTAATTCCTTAGCTATTATCATCTGTGAATATTCTTTGGAAAGAATTTCAATTTGTGTTATACTGATAATTTTTTGGTTCTAGCCATATAAAGTCTTAATTAGCTAGTTTAAGTAAATAAACTCACTGAATGCAATATTATAAAATACACGAATCAGATGTCTGAAATTTGACACGGGGGTAGTCCGTTACCTAGTGTATTCATACTAAGAGTAAAGCTTGTCAGAAGAGTTTAACGCTATAACGACGGTGTGAACCACATGTAGTTAGCAGCAATACCTATTTTGCGCCTTGGAACTGAAAAGAATCGTTTATTTGCTTGAGGAATGAAAAGAGAAAGTTAACTAATGTTGTTTGTAACAATGAAGAATACAGTAACCTATTTTTTGTCAAATCCTTTGTCATTTGGATGCAAGTTAATGGTTTCTGTTTACTAATTTCTAAGGTCATTTGGTAATACACCTTTGAAACATTCAAGGAATGGTTCCAAACTTTGGGCCTATAGTATATATATATATATATATATATATATATATATATATATATATATATATATATATATATATATATATATATATATATATATATATATATATATATATATATATATATATATATATATATATATATATATATATATATATATATATATATATATATATATATATATGCCTGTGTGCGGATACTTGTGTGTATATGTGAATGCATGTCATAGTATGTGCATACGGCTCGAAAGGTCTGTGGGTTGGGCCAATTTCAAATATCTTTGCGTATGAGTGCCAGCGGTTTGAATCGAGCCGCATCGACACTTCCCCCCTCCTCCCCCTTTCTCTCCCTGGCACCGTGGCACTTCACTTCAAATGACCCCCGATGGGTCGGGGTCAGTTGCCCTTATCGATTGAAAATAGGCGGTGTGAACGGAGGCGCAATTCGGGAGCGTCGAGGCGCCGGCCGCCGCCTCCTCCTCCTCCTCCTTGTTACCATCGCAAACAAATCGGTAATGAAACGGAGCAAAGAGGGAGGAGAGTGGGGGGGGGGCACGTTTGGCGGCTGGGATCACACTCCTTAAAGCACTTAAGGCTCCCGGTGCATGTGTGAGTGTCAGAGAGTGAGAGGAAGAGTGGGCGTGTGTGTACGTGTCAACGAATGAAAGTTAAAGAAGAAACGAGGATAAAAGTACCTCAAAGAAGCGAGAAATAAAAAAAGGACAGATAAAAGGGGGAAACGAACCAAAACGATGAAGAGAAAGACAAAGCAAGACAGTAGAGGTGAGAGAAATAGGGAGAAGGGAGAAAGAGAAGGGAGTTTAAACCCATTCAGGAAAACGAAGTTTCGAAAATAATTAGAAAAAAAATATTACCAACGCTCCCATTTACACAAGGCGGAATGGGGCAGAAGGGAATACGAATAAATGTATAGAGGAGAAAAAGGAATAATGAAAAGGTCCAATAATAACAGAAAAGGAAATTGGAAATCCTATTAACCAAACAATTTGTTCGTGAAGAACAAGATGGCACAAACAGCACAAACCTTTTAAAAGGACTCATTTAAATACAATATTTTCCTCGTTATTTTTCTTTAGGAGAATAGTACCTCGTTGGATTACATTCTATCTTTACTTAAAAGTAAACATTAAAAAGAATCAAGATCATTTTTTAATCCAGGAGTGTTTAAATTGGAATCTTTAAAATAATCCCATGAAGGCGTGAAATAGCCAGTAGATTGAGGCCTTCATCTCTTTCAAATTATTTGTTTCACATATTCTTTTTTTTTCTCTCTCTCTCTCTCTCTCTTTCTCTTTCTCGTCTTTTTATTCTTTTCAATGGCGTTTGCCCATGGGTAGTGGGGTTAAGATGAGGATTTTCAATTCTTCACCTTTAAGCTTCTTCATTCTTCCCCCCCCCCTCTAGAATTTTCCATTCTTCACCACTTTTAGAATTTCCTATTCTTCACTTTTAATCTTTTCCATTCTTTACCGCCTTTAAAAATCCCCATTCTTCACCACCTTTTAAGTTTCTTTTTCATTTTTTACCACCATTAGTCTCTCAACTCCATAGATCTCCAAAGACGCTAATTAATCCTCCATTATTAATATAATAATGAGCAGTTCCACTTTCTTAACTTTTGCACAAATAGACTTCCGAGTGAAATTGGATTTCCTTTTAAGGAGTAAATCTGAAATTAAATTAATCCATACTTTTAGTAGTAAAAGTCAATAACAATAATAGTATCACTTAAATAATGCTATTTTTTGGCGGTATGTACACTAGTAATAATACCCAAAAATATCAGCAGCATATTTCCAAATTATATTCTCCGTTGCCATGACACCGCAATTATACAGAAAAAGCATCCACTGTAATTTCCAAAGTCTGAAATCAAAAACTTGAAACAAATTCTGAAAGAGGAACCGCCAAATCATCAAACTTGAACCGAAAGAAAAACAAACATGAAGAACGTTTGCCTCCAAAATATATATATATATATAAAGAAATTATGCATCTTGTTTCACAGGTCAAAGACGCCGACAAAAACGCTCGGTTCATCTAAGGAGCCCCCCCCCCCTCTATCTCCAAAACCCCGAGGAATAAATTTGCTCTTTTTAAAGCTAGACCCTTATGTTTATAATGCTCCGAAGCAGAAAAAAAACCCATGCGAATATGAGCTCGCTACCAAGAAAAACAAGGCACGGAGGCAAATAGAATCATACACGTTAGGGCTGATGGAATTGCCCGAAAATACCCCGCATCTGTTTGTGTAGTACTAGCGCCCGTTAGTAGTTGACCTCTCCAAAGGTGAAGATCGCAAGCTACTGAATTGCCCCCCCCCCCCCCGAGGTGAAGAGGTTAAGCTACCGAATGGACATCATACACGCTAGGGTTGAGGGAATTACCCTACAGTGCCCACACATGTTTGTGTAGTACTAGCGCCCATTCGTAATTGACCTCTCCAAAGGTGATTCGTAATTGACCTCTCCAAAGGTGAAGAGGGTAAGCTAGCGAATGGAGTTCTCCCAAACATGAAATCTAAACAAGTGTAAGGAAAAAAACAACAACAATTAATTGGGTCATACGGAATGCTGATTCTGGCGAACAAACTTTCAAAGTTGAACGACACGAACTAATTAACAAAATATATTCAAAAGTTATTCCTTTTTTGAGTTCGTGAAGCGAAATTTTCCTTTCCATTAAATAGGCGCAACGGA
This sequence comes from Ceratothoa steindachneri, assembly GCA_963969495.1. Lineage (NCBI taxonomy): Eukaryota > Metazoa > Arthropoda > Malacostraca > Isopoda > Cymothoidae > Ceratothoa > Ceratothoa steindachneri. The sequence continues at coordinate 93,203,022 of OZ018322.1, forward strand.
GCGGAAACGAAAAGGGAGAAAGCCTACAAAAAAAGGTCAGGCCTGTTACGAGTGATAGCAGCTCAAAGAGAGATGGCAGACAGCTAAACTATTATTTACCTAAAATTCTGAAAGTCTAACCAACGTGGGGATCTCCGCTAGAAAGTCGAGTTTGGGGAAGAGACTACTTGGCGCACTCGGAACAAAGGTACACGCAACTCTCCTGGGCATGTCCAAACCATACAATGAAAGCAGACTCTCCTGCTAATGACGTGTGAGCGAAGGGGAGATAGGACAAGGATAAAAGGCAACAGAGAATACAGGAATAATAAACAAAATCGAGATAAAAAGGATTACTGGCCCATTTCCACCCCGAAGTGCTGGGGCCGGAAAGGTTTATTATAAACCCCTATGAGAAAGTTCGTACAAATTACACAAGAGTTTAAAAGTAGGGACTAATAGCAATGTGCCCATTTTCGAGTGGGACTCGAAAGATCAGCACAAAAATTGGAAGAATCAATCTTCGAGGCTCCTTCTGCTTCGCCTCTTGGTCTTATAAAGGACCCCATGACTTCACTCGTGCATCTAAGGCAGTTGTATTCTCTAGCCACTCACCTCTACCCCCGCTCTCACTTCAAATCTCTCGTTCTCTCACACCTATTTTTATTTCCCTTAATCAACTTAATCAACTTAAAATAAAAATGTTATACTTCAAACAATCCCATATAATTTGCCCCTATTGGATTATGAACGTTTTCAACAGGTATATAAAAAGAGTGGTAAAACTCGTTCCATAAACAACTATCAATGTAGCTTTTCCACCACTACACCTAGATGGCCTTCCTACTTGCCCTAACTTTATCGAAATGATTTCTTCACTACTACACTAACTACACTCGAATAGCTTCTCCCCTACTTCATCTAAAGACATCCGATACGATTTCACGCAATATCAACTTCACCCCAAATGGCTTCTCTACCATTACCTCCAAATGATTTCACCGCGTCATCAACTACATCAAAAAGCCCCTCCACTAGTTCACCAACTCCACCCCTATCTCTTCCACTACAGCACCCAAAATGGCTTCACTACTACACCAACTGCACCCAAATGTCTTCCTACCACCTTACCTTCGCGCGCACCACCGTCCCAATCCTTGCGCAGTGTAGTTTCAAATATATTTAATTAACGCGATATAATTAGCGTCTCGAGGGAAGAATTCTGTTCCCATGTCCCCCTCCTTCCTATTCTCCGTAGCTCCTCCTTCATAATCTTCAGGAGAGTGGGGCGCAGGGGGTAGGGGGCACTTCGAGCGTCTTTTTTGGTATCTTCAAACTGATTGCTTAGACCACGACGCGGCCTTGTCCAATAGAGACCTTCTTGTCTAGCCCTTTTTGGCACGATATTGCAAAAGGTCCATAAAAAATATGTGCGTATCAAAGCGAGAAGTGTATGTGTGTAAGAATGCGTTGTGTAACGCAGCTAATAACTTCAGGGGTAGTATGAATCAATGCAATACTACTAAACATCAATATTTACTGAAAATTGCAAAAGAAATAGAGAATCTCTTTAAAAAAAAAACAAAGTTGAAGTGTAATGGAAGATATGAGTCCAATCCATTGCCATCAGATATATACGTGGACACTTGGGGACAATCTTTGGTGGTTCGCTAATATTCATATACATGCATTAGTTTTGTACTCTTATGCTTGTATTATCTATGTTTTTTTCAAATATTTATATTCTTTTATCCTCGGATGCCGAGTTCGTCTTACCAGTCATCTGATACATTGCACGAGTGGCAATATTAGCTTTTAGGGCCGAGCTGAGTTGAAACATTTCTTCTTGCAACGTACATTGGTTCGGATCCCACTGTAGCTCCCCAGTGTGAATGGGCTCAAAAAAATAACACGCCGGTAAAGATCCTATTGAAAATTATCCTTTTCTTGTTATGGCTGTCTTACCTCCGATTTAATGACCAAAGCGACCTGGCCAGACGTAAACCACTTATAACATCGTACTCTCACGTGACAGAAGTTTATGGAAGTGGTTCATACTTATCGGTACAATTTCCTAAGACTGTTAGTGTGCTTTTGTTCTTCTGGTTATTCAAGTCCTTCTTTTACAAGTGAGTGATGTTGGTTTGTTGCTGACCTTTTCATTCTTTACCAAGTGAGTGATTTTGGTTTGTTGCTGACCTTTTCATTATTTGCCAAATAAGGGATCTTGGTTTGTTGCTGACCTTTTCATTCTTTGCAAAGTGAATATTCTTGATTTTTTACCAATATTTTGCATTCTTTGTCGAGTGAGTGATCTTTGCCTGTTACTGATTTGTTTCTTTATTTGGCAAGTGAGTGATCTTGGTCTGTTACTGACTTCCTTACACCAGTCGTTCACGACGTCACTGAAGTCCACGACCAAGTAATCTTCTTTAATGGCCTTTCCCAATCTAAATAAACATCAACAATGCGCGCTATCTCCACATTCACAATGTTATCTGGGGGCACATTTTGTTCAACAGACTCCAATTGCAACCTCAAAGAAATGCCAGGTATAGTATGGGCAATCTTGCTGCGGCTAACATCTGGAGGTTAGCTCCCTCCGGTCCCACTACCTGCAAGAGGATATGCGGCTATATTTCTTCCCCACATTTTAACTTCAGCTTCCACACTTCCTTTACACATCTCTCTTTTTAAACTTTCTGCGGGATATGTCCTCGTTGCTATTACATTCTAATCCGAAGAAAAAGTCTAATATTACCTAATAAATTCTGAAATCCAAAATATAAGAACGAAAAGAGACCAAGATACTTGCATACATACATTTTCTTTCTTACTTCAATCGACATTTTGCTTCTTTGAAGCTCCGATCACTTTGGCCGACATGGATTGTCGAAAGAGGCGACGTGGAAACGCCGTACCGAAGTGACCCGTAAGGTAAACAAACAAACAAACAACCCCTCTTCTTCTCTTTTCTTTTTGCCATGTCCAAGAACCTCCCAAAAATCCATCCTTCGCTCCCCAACCTCGCAGGAAAATATACGCAATCCGCGCGGATAATTTGCTCACCGCTCCCTACAGAATTAAACCCATTACAAGGGATCCGTTAAGCCCTGTGTGATTTGCATTTCGCATGGTTCTCGTTAAATATTAATGCAATTCAGGTTGTACTACTGTAATAACACAATCCAGCCAAAACATAAACAAGTTGATCAATATACGAAAATAAACGTGAAAAAAAAATCTAGGCATGCCTATAATTTCCAGTTGGTTTGATCATTTGCAAGTGGAATGTCATGCAAACAACTTGTTTTTCCCCCACAAGACGAACCTTTCGAAAGCTCTTCTTAAAACCCGAAGAATCATTTACAAAATTAAACTCCGAAATTTTAAACGATATTTTTAATCAACTTAAAGAAAATCCTACGTTCGCGTTGTTTTGGCTAAGAAGAAAACAGCTTTAAAGGTGCATCGAGAATACGTTTGTGTCTCATTCTGCGCAACATTTATCGTTGTCTCAAACGCTGTTTTCTCTAAATGAATCCAACAAGATAAATAAACAATTATGAACAAATTTCCTGGGCTCTTTTTTTCTCTCTCTCTCCGTCTGATCGCAAACTTCGGTGCATGTTTGATGAGGCAAATTGAGAGTTGCTCAACTTCTGTCTTCAATTTCCAAAGTGTAAATGTGTCTAGACAGGACTCGTCCAGACGATGCTCATTGCAGCATCGACGAGATACACAATCATGGTTGCTTGCACGCCCCCCTTCAAGAGTTCCCATGGGCGAAGGAATACTGCGTTTCAGAAGACCGAACACCTCGTGGCTGGAAATGCAAAATATTTATACTATTTGAGGATACCAAAATAACATTGGCGAGTGAGGACAAATACACTGAGCAAAGTGTGGTGGAAATACACGCTGTTGCAAGAGGAAGATCGAGTCCTACTGTCCTTTAGCGGTGAACAGGATAATAGGATGATAAATAATTCTTCCAATATATCTACAACTTGCCCTGTGTATCGGTGTGGCTGTAACCACAGCAACCAAAACACTGGCATCTTTTCCGCCGCTTAAAATGAATATTTCTACACCAATTACAGATATATCTCTTCCTTTGAAAATCACTCATCTTTTCCATTCTTGCGTTTCTTCGATCTTTTTTTCTTATGTCTGGTACTATTTCTCTGCCTGACTCTCTTCCACCACCTTCCCTTCTGTGTCTAACTCACCGTTCAGAGAAGAGACGCAAGGAAGCAACCTTTAGTGGATTACAGGAAACGGGATCTAAACAAGAAGACAGCACGTTTCTCTCCGCGAACGCGAGGGGAAGACCAGACGAAGACGGTGAGAAGGGGGGAGGGGTCATGGATGAAGAGGGTGGCGAAGGGGGGGGGGGGCTAAAAGAGAAGCGTAAGCACAGAGATCGAAGAGGCATCAATTCCGCCTTTAGAAAATATTTTTTGATTTAAATGGGGACAAAAATTGGAAAAGAAACGCTCTAAAAGAGAAAATATATTGATGGCGTCCCACAAGAGAGGACGCACATCGAGCCAAAAGAGAGATGGGATTCTACTGACGAAGACGCAAAGACACGAGCTTCCATGAATGAGGCCGAATTGTTCATATCATTAAGAGGGCAATTCCGGAAAGGTCGATGCGTTTGCGCCATCTTTCCGCCATTTGGAAAATCATTAACACTTCGCTTCAGACTTATCCAAGAGGTAATTGGAGAGAGATTGCGTAGGATATGAAGGATACATTTGAATAATTACCACTGAATTTGGGGGAAATATTTTACCACACGGAGAATGTACCTTTAACCGTAAAATCATTTAAGGCTCATTGTTAATGGCCGCAAAACGGAGGACATGGCAAAAGGGAATAAACAACCGTATAAAAACGCACAACTAAAAATTGAAGTCTTTATTTCGACTACCAAGGACATATTTGCATGAACAGAAGCAGGTTTTAGAAGTAACCATTTAAAAAACACTTACTCGGGCATAAGTAGACTACGGCATGAAAATCAGAAATCCTCTCGCGCTTCGCCTTCAATTCCCGTCACTAGAGGAACACTGGCTCACCGCCAGGATAAACAAATATCAAGACTTTTAAAATTAAATTTAATGCCAAACCAACGAGGGCACCTGCAGAAAACTTGTAACGATAAAGAAATTGGTAAAGATAGGACACTTGGTGTTTATCTAAATTTATTTTTTTTTATTTTCAGAATGTTAGCGTAATAGTCGAGTTCCCTGAAACAATTCGAAAAGTCCGAAACAAAAAGGTACGCCCCGTTGATTGGCAAATGACTAATGGGAGAAGGACGCCTCAAGCCGCTTTGTTCGCTCTGACACGTAATTCATCACTCACATAACATTTTTCACTCATCGTGTCAACTCCGTATAATATCGCATCATCAAACTGTGTTTACCTTCCCTTTACTGAGATAGGATCACTAATATATATATATATATATATATATATATATATATATATATATATGAAGAGGAGGGGGACGAGATAAACGAGTAATCTTTTATAGTCTCCAAGTTTTACAGGTGAAAATGATAACTGTAAATTAATGGAGTTTAGTGGTAAAAAGATGGCCCAAAAATTACTTCACATTTTTAAAAAATAACAACAAAAATTAATTAAGTTATAAAAGTCTGTGATATATAAAATAAGAGATCTTGAATTTTTATTATTTCAATATAATATCCTTCAAATGGTCTCCATTATTGTTAAAACAAAGGCAGATTGTTTGCACCATATTTTCCATGACATTTTCTAAAAGATTCATAACTGATTTTGTCGATTTCTTCAATGATGTTTTGTTTCAATTCTTGAAGATTATTAAGTTTACTTCATCCATTCAAAATTTTGTGGAGTAAGAAATGATCCGACTTTTACTTCGCGCCAAATATGTCCGATGAAGCCCATTTGCATATTACTGGATACGTTAAGAAACAAAATTACAGATTCTGGTGCGCTGAAAAGCCCGTGATAATTCACGCGCAGCCTCTTCATGCACATAAAGTCACGGTCTGGTGAGGCATAATCAGTTCGAGAATCATTGGTCCCTACTTCTTCGAGGATGCTGGCGGAAAAACAGTGACAAAGAACACTTACAGAGAAATCATACAAGATTATTTATTGCGAGAACTCGAAGATGTGGTTATGCACGATATGTAGTTTCAACAAGATGGGGCGACACCACACACAGCGAGAGAAACCATGGCAACACTAAGAACAGCCTTCACTGGTCGATTAATTTCACGTTTAGGTCATGTTTCTTGGCCACTACTCTCATTTGATTTTACCTCTACAACAAGTAAGAATTTTGTCTCTGATAACAAGTGGAAATGCTGAATGTGATGACAAGTGGAAATGCGGACCGAGTGTGATAACAAGTGCGAATGCCGACTCTGATGACAAATTAGAATGATGACTGATAAAGAGTAGGAATGATGTCTGATAACAAGTGGAACTGCTGATTGAGATAAGTGATAATGCCAGATTTTCCTCTCCTTTAATATGAAGACGATACTTAAATTTCAATGCTCAGTGAAAGTGTGACAAGTAAAGTCAAAAGTGTAAGCAGTTTAAATACAAAATTTGTAGATGCTGGTGAAGAAAATGAGGACGAGCTCAGCTTCGTGGAAGAGATTCTTACACTTGGAAGAATTGGTCTAATCTGTATCGTTTAACCCATTAATCTCATTATGTACTTCATCCTTGACAAATATTATGGCAAGGAGCATATATTTCATGTTTCCTTATAATTACATAATCATAAATGCAAGTACAATAAGACTTTTATACGGTTATTGTTAGAAGCATTTAGACATTTTAGTTGGAAAGAAATATGGCAAGAGTATGTATAGAGTTTCATGACAATGTATTCTATGTCTCTAATATAGTATACACACTTTTACAACTGGTATTAACACTACAATACAGAACTGGCAAGTGCGTCCCTTTAGTGCGTTCCTGCGTACGTAAGAACCGCCATTTTGGGAACGCAAGTAAGAGGAACACAACACCCGAAATTTTAAAGCGTTCCGAGCGTTACGAAACGATTTTATTTTTCGAAATGTTTTCAATGGAAACAACAAAGAGGACATTCACTACGCGGCAACATTCTGTCGTTTACGTTAAGGCGGGAAGCTCTCCCAAAAAGGTGAGAGACGACAGCAGGGAACTGTTTGACCACTCATCGAAACTTATTGCGCCAGCCAGTGGAACTGGCTTTATTCTAGGAGAGGCAGGAGGAGGTGGACCAGATACACCTGCTCCTCTCCACTGCCGCACTGCCGGAGGTGAGGCGGCAGGAGGAGCTGAAGGAGACCCTGGACCAGTGGAAGAGAGCGATGGTGGCTTCAGCCTCAGCTACGACCTCTTCCCCACCCACTACAGGGACGCATGGCTGGACCTCTTTAAAAAATACAATACTCTTCTTCCCAGCTCAGTTGCTGTGGAGGGGCTGTTTAGCTCAGCGGGAGACATTTTGCGGGCAAAGAGGTCCAGCATGAGCAAAATTAACTTTGAACAGCTGGTGTTTGTGAGGGGCAACATGGACTTCCTTGAGTACAAGAAGGTGCAAGAGAAGGACAAGTTTCTTTGTTTTGTTTTTTTTAAGAGCTCATCTGGCAACTGCCGACTTGGGAATTAGTCGCCGTATTCAACATTGCCTAAAATTAGGCACATTTAAAAGAGGATTCTAAAAAAAAAAAAAAAAAAAAGGTAATAAGCAGGAAGCAAGCTCCAGGGTCGGGGGGAGGTTCACCTGCACCCGGCGCAGGAACATGCGACATAATAAAATAAGAAAAAAACAACAAAAACACAAATATTTAAATAAAGGGGAGAAGGCCAGCCTCCTCCAAAAAGTGTAAAAGTCCACAGGTCGGGGTGCACGAACTCGTCCTAGTACAAGGACAGGCGGCAGCGATCCCGCCCATCCCGGTACTGGGACAGGTAACGTACGCGGAGATCGCCCAGACTGGGACATTCAACAAAAATGTGCCGAACAGTCTGGGGGACAACGCAGTCTTGACAGTAGGGCGAGGGCGAGCACTCCAGCAAATGGCGGTGCGTCCCGCGAGTGTGTCCAATTCGGAGAAGATAGAAAGCAACCTGAAGCCTTCGCGGCATTGGGGGTTAGGTCCATGAGAACAGTAGTGGCGCAATGGCACGCAACTTTACGTTCCCTTCGACCGTCTCCCATCTTCTTTGCCAACCAGCCCGAAGAGCTGCCCGTATTCCTGCCATGTAGTCGGTGTGATAAATAGCGAAACGCTGGTCCGGTCGTAGAGTCCTCACGGACTCTTTAGCTCCTTCATCGACGCGCTCATTGACGGCAACTCCTACATGTCCAGGAACCCAGCAGAAGATAATCTCGACATCCACCCGGTTTACTAAAACCGTGGCAACACGGATATCGCGAACCAGAGGGTGCGAAGATACCAATGCCCCGAGAGCACTCAGGGTGCTTTTGAGTCGCTATAGATCACAATCCGATCTCCGAACCAGGCACGTCGCGTAATCTCCCGTACCGAGTGGTGTATTGCCACCAGCTCGGCCGTGAAGACAGATGCAGCGCCTGGCAGAGCCCCGCTGACTTCAAACAGAGGGGAAATGGCATGGAAGCCGAACCCCTCTTGGGACTTGGAGCCATCCGCATACACTGGCGCGGTTCCAGCGTGACACAAGGTGTGCTCCAAAAAGGTGGAACGCAATACTCCCGGCGCTGTACAAGCTTTGGGAGCAGAGGCGTGGCGACAAATAGCCAAATATGGTACCCTCCAGGGTGGCCTCCTGGGCAGAACCAGGGGTGCTACCGGCCCGAGAGCTATATCTAGCTCTCGAAGGAGTTTCCTGGCCATAAACGCAAAGGGCTTAGGGTATGACTGGCGTCTTTCGGCGGCATAGGCACCGTCGAGATCAGCTGCGGATGCAGTGAGAGCTGTTGGCGACTGAGGGAGGCGCCGGGCTCGCGCGTACAGGCGATTGATGCACTGCACGCGGCCTAGAGCGAGTGGCATCTCCCCAGCATCGACCAACGGGCTCTCAATGGGGGACTGTGAAATTAGAGGCCGACCAGAGAAAGTTGTAGTGGAAGTAGGGGAGAAATACAGGCTGTCTGAAAGAAGGAGAAGAGGCTAAAGCTGGGGCCGGACGGGGCGCTGAGTCCCGTCTGCACGGCGGCCAGGAAGGCAAATCACCGCACCCCTTACGGGGGAGCAAGACAAGGAGGAGGAGAAGAAAGTGGAGGAGGAGGAGCAGTAATTTTAATTCTTTAAAAACTTTAAAAAGTGTGTAACTTGCCTAGATGTCTTTAATCTTTATGTACAATAGCGAAAATTGAATCGTTGTATCAGATTTAAAGTAAAATAAACTTAATAAATTAGTGTAATACTGTAATACAAAATAATGAATAATGAAAATGTTCAGAAACTATGTGTCTACATGTAAAATACAGTGCAGTACTGTACAGTACAATACAGTGGAATGCAGTAAAATACAGTTTAAATACTAAATCAGTCTAATACTTAAGTGATATTTTTAATTAAGTGAATTTTTGTGTGATATAGTCAGAAAAACTGGTAAAAAGTCTCAAATATACATATATTTTAATGTATGAAGCTCTGATGTATTATTACCTTGTTTTTTGTTTTATTTTTAGTTGCGGAATAGTTCTTTTGATGCGCACAGTAGTGTTTTTGAGGAACGCAGTGTTTTTTTCACTTGTTGCAAGGTTTTTGAGGAACGAACTACTTTTTTTGAGGGACGCTTTAATAGTTTGGAGCGCTAACGCAGGAACGTAGGAACGCACCGAGCGAAAAAAAAATGAGGAACCCTACTCCAGGAACGCACTAACCGCGGCCGGAGAAACACAGGAACGCTAACGCACTGCCCAAAATCGAGGAACGCGCCCAGCTCTGTCCAATACATTCCTCGAGATTACCACGTGACCAGGAATTATAGGCTAAAGCGTTTAAGACCGAAAGCCTATTTTAACTTTCTTTTTTATTCGGCGCAGTAATATGCTTTGATAACCGACTCCAATATATTTCACAGTCAGGTATTTTTAAGAATTTCTCTTCATTAGATAAGAATATTCAGTCACTTTATAATGTGTGATTTATTTGATGAAATACAAAGCTCTGCCATGCCATTTTTCAAGTGAGCAAAAAGACGCATTAAATCTGATGCCGATTCGCATAAATCAATTCTCATAAATTTTCTCAACTCACATATACATGTACAATCTTATACACACTTCCCAACATGCATGGGAATGACAGAGTCCGAAGGTCATAATAAATTTAAGTAAATTTTAAAAAGTCGACGAATCATGTATGACCTTCTCATTTGTTCAATCTACAGAGTGACGAGCGCGAAGCGAGTAGCTATTAGGCTAGGCTCGAACGCTTTGCCTGAGCTGTGGTTGAACCAATTTTCTCAAGCGCTGATCAATTGCGACATATCTTTATCTCACCATTGCCATGACAACCGGAGTCCTATTGGACACTATCGCTTCTGTGGGAAGGCTCCTAGAAAAAAAAGGATAATTAAACAGGGTATCGCCGCTTATTTTAAAGCGAGGTTTATGTGACTTATAAAAAAAAATGTTTATTCACTTAAAAACATGCGATTTTGTAAAATAAGTGGGGAGAAGTTTGTAAAATGTTAAAATTAGGTAGAGTGAAAATGAAGGGAAGGTGAGTAAATCTTAAATAATGCATAATCCTCAATAAAATGGGTTAAAATGGCCTTTCTGTCCCAGCAAGGTCAAGCCAATACATATTTTACTGTTACAAATCGAAAGGATGAAAGATGTTAAGAGTGAAAACTGAATAATCGCGGTATTGCGGGGTAGGCCCATGGGAACAGTCGCGGCGCAATGGCACGCACCTTTCAGTTCCCCTCAACCGTCTCCCATCTTCTTTGCCAAGCAGCCCGGAGAATTTCCCGTATTCTTGCCATGTAATAGATGTGAAGAAGAGCGAAACGCTGTTCTAGTCGCCCAGTCCTCGCGGACTCTTTGGCGCCCTCATTCCCCTCAATTCCTACATGTCCAGGAACCCAGCAGAAGATAATCTCGACATCCGCCCAGCTCGCCAAAACCATGACATCAAGGATATCGCGAACCAGGGGATTCTGAGAGTCCAATGCTCCGAGAGCACACCGGGCGCTTTGTGAGTCGTAATAGATCACAATCCGGTCTCCGAACCGGGAACGTCGCGTTATCTCCCGTACCGAGTGGTGTATTGCCACCAGCTTGGCCGTGAAGACAGACGCAGCGCCTGGCAGAGCCCCGCTGATTTCAAGCAGAGGGGATAGGACACGGAAACCACCCTCTCTTTGGACTGGGAGCCATCTGTATACAGTGTCACAGTTCCAGAATGACACGAAGTGTGCTCCAAAAAGGCCAAACGCAATACTTTCGGCGCTGTAAAGCTTTGCAAGTAGAGGCATAGCGAGAAAATGTCAAATGTGGTGCCCTCGGGGGTGGCGTCGTGCCGAAGACGTTGAAGAGACCTCATATAACATACTTAAAAATCAACAAATGAAATAAAAAAAGGGTTTGGGTTTATTCAAAAGGAGTAAAGTTCAATTGCACCCATTTAGAGCCATGAAATGACCCATATGACCACGGCACATAGGGTTATTCACCCTGGAAATTTCAAATCTGCCATCGGATTTGGCGCTGAGTGGCGCCATCTAGTGGCAGAAGCCTTATTTAGCCATTCAAAGGCACTTGTAAGTGATTTGAACCATGGGAAACCATCAATGCAATAACCATTTATTTTCTTATTACAAAACGCTGCAGGTCAACGGAGGGACTTTCCCTCTTGTTCCTTGTTCATGCAGAAACTTACGCGTTTAGTCAAGACCGCATGAGAATAGGGTGGACATAGTTTAGTGCAAGTTTCTTGGTATAAAGCTATTCTCGGTGATTGAATTAACAGAAAATTCATCCAAAGTAGCTAATTTTGATATCTCTTGATCCAAGAGCATTAAGAACGTTATCAGTGTCTAATGTTGGGCTCTCCTTCAGTTTCAATATTAGTTTGCCCATTCTTGAAGCTTTTGAACACCTTCTGCGCAGCTCTGGTACCAATGATTTCATTAACCTTCACCTGTGCCTTGGCTACTTCTGTTCACTAATAGTCATTTAATTGCTACGTAAGCTAGCATTAGTGTTCAAACCACACTGTTACGTCTAATGTGTTGATTACACAATACCATATTCACATATTGTTCTTGTGATTTCTTTTAGACATACAGATACGGCCGATTAGAGTTATACGTAGACACAAATTCAATACAGTCCATATATGTAGATTATATTCCTGTTCGACAGATTTCTAGCGATACACAAAAACAAAAGAATAAGTGGATATAACCGACATACGAGTAACTCCGACGAACTGGTGTACACAATAAATAACAAATGCTAGATAAAACGGTGAAACAAAATGTAAACCAAGCAAAATATCGAAAGAAAAGAGAACATACGGGAACATTACTTATTGGTTGATAGTGGTAACCAATTATGAAGAAATTGGCACAAAACAAAATCCAAATTGCAATATTTTCATTAATAGTTTCCGAATAAGTGAAAGAGAGAAAGCAATTTTAAATGTTAATATAAAACTTTCTCTAAAACTTAAACTACGTGACTAAACACTTAAGAAATTTTATTTTTACTGATATTTTTTCAACCAGTTCATCTCTCAATGTACAAATCGATCAATTAGACGCTTTTAAACATTCTTGGCATTAGCAAGATCATTTGTCTTGCTAAAAAGATTTCCAAGAGACAAGAAATACACTGAGTTCTTTTGACCATAGGAGAACCCATTATGCAGATAGGTGCAAGAGGGTACAAGGGGGTGCAAGGGGGTGCAAAAGACTTTACTTAGTCCCTGCCACTTTATCAAGCTCCAATTTGAAGAAAATTTTGCATTATTTATGAAAGTTTAGCAATTTTTATTATTTACAGAAACGGGTTGACCGGCACTAAATCGACACACCTTCTCTAGGAAGGGAATTAAAAACACATAAAATACTTGCCTATTTGCAGGGTTCTTTGGGTTCTGTTATAAGTAAACAAATTACCTTCAAAGAGTAAAGATACGTTGGAGAACTAGTAGCAAGGGTCGATACTGAAGAAAACATCACTAACTGACGTTGATGTAAAATATATTTTTCGTTCTTATATTTTCCTTCCGTATCTTCGTTCGCACATCCAACCTCTCGTTCTTTCGCCACACATACTAGGGCATGCAAGCGCTCTCTCACACACATACACACACAGAGACACACGACCAGCCCTGCTGCGCAAGAGGAGACAAACGGACAAGTGTGAGCAAGCAAGTGTGCGCACACACAGGCATACCTAAACAAAAAGTCCTTCATACACACGGAGAACGTAATCGCACACACAGAAGTGAAGGCTTGCACAAGCAAACACACACGCACACACAATAATAAAAACACTGATCAAGAGAGCCACTTTTCAGGATTCTCTTTTATGCCTCTGACGAAGCCCTTTTATTCTCTTACTCAGAGAGGGGGGGGAGTACTGAATGCCGAAGCCCCTTCGATCCCCGCCAAAGACGTCGCTCGATCGCATCGGTAGATTTCCTTCGAAGGCTCCACCTAAGGATCTCGGAGTTCCTGGGATGCTTTTCCAAGCTCTTGCATAAGGGGACAGCAGACGCGCCCTATTTGCCCCAATATTCAGGTTTGAGTTTGCTAAAGGGTTTCCTTTTGTCTATAATCTCTATTTACTAATTTTATTCATTTTTTTAATTAATTTTCTTGTTTTATCGTTATTGTAATCTCACCTTCATTTTTGCTTCACTATTAATTTATATTTTTGTCTGTTCTCTTGCTTTATCTACCGAGTTACCTCTTAGCCATCGGATTACACAGGATGCCTATTCCATTCCCATTGAGGAAATTAGCCAGTTCTTCTCCACTAATTGGGAGGAAGAATGTTCAAATATAGTCGGGGTTTTGAAAAATCAACACCCGCAGTTTGCCCTTTCGAATACAGCCTCGTTGGTATTTTGCTCTTAATGAGAGAAGGAAAAGAGCTTTCCATAGCTCTCCATTAACGCCTCATTATTTCAGTTAGTTTCATTTTATTACACCAAGAATATAATTAGTATTATTTAACTTCATTTTCGTCAGAATTTACAATTTCACCGTTTAAAAGTTAAGTCTCAGCTGGAAATCCGAACATTGTACGAGTCCGAACCATAGCCAGTATCAGAAGAGTAAATTTGGGGTGAGACTCTTAGTCAAATACATGTTGTATCAATGGTCAACTAACTATGTGCCCGAATTAAACCAATCTGTACCCCCCCCCCTCGTGGGACCAAGGACAGCATCAAATTTGTTGTTGTTCTCCGATTTCACGTTCTGCGACCGTTATTAGAACGATCTATATGGGGAAGTTTGTTTGTTTGTTGGATATAAAACCATAATAACCAGCTTTGTAACAAGGAAGGTAATGGTATTTTTAGTTTGTTTTGAGTGTATGATTTAATGACATTTACAATTAATTACAAATTAAATTATAGTTGAAATATGAGTTGTAGCTCCGTAGAATTTAGTTTCGGCTACCAAACTACAGATAAAGGTTTGAATGATGTCACCAGATATACAGAACCTATACATGATCACAAATAAAAGTTTGAATGTTGTCATCTTGTCACCAGACATACACAAACTATACATCGTCATATATAAGCGTTTAAATATTATCACCGGACATAAACAACCTATACATTGTTGTCGTGGTATTGCAAGGGCAGAGTTGGTGTACGTACGTATAGGTTTTTTACGTACTTCAAAAACTCCTTGATTACGTTTTCTCTAAGAGTGCTATATTTTATTTTATTTGTTATTTTAATCTTTGAGGATTTCTAATGCCATGCTCAGCGTTTCGAGGATTGAATTAAATACTTCTAAACAAAATATATCTTTAATTACCACCTAAAAAAATGAAATCTAAAAAAAAAAAAACTATACAGCTATGAATTAAGCGAGTTTATGTGAGACTTGCTAATTTAAACAAATGAATATGAAGTAATGGTTGACCCAAAGCTCACTTTAATATAGGACGCTAATTGAACCCCCCCAAAAAATAATTTATTTTCTTTACCTTTAAAACGACCCCACGAGAATCCGACTGGAGACTGACCTTGGCCTTGAATTTTTATGTAGCCGAAAGAATGTTTTTGGCGATCAGATGCGTGGAAGTTTTCGCAGACAAACAGTGGTTTGACTGGCGCGGCGACAGGCATGAAGCAACAGGTGATTGCGTGGCGGGCGACGGATGGCGTTAAGCACGTTGTCTTAGTCAGATGATTTAACAACTGGACCGTGAAAGTATACTACTTCCAATCTTTTGGTTAATCTGGGAATGGTTCGCACTAACGAGCGATGAGCAAACAAGTGAATCCTTTGACCAATGGGAAGGGGTGGATGGAATTCACTTTGGGTTATTCCTCAATGGCGAGGACTATCTCTGGTTTTTGTTGTAAACCGGGATAGGAGGTTTCTCTGATGAGAGATGATTGAGATTCTCCTCAATACAAAATAAACTAATTTTCGGTGTGACCACCAGGAGCTGGCTCAGCATGAGCTTCTTCCGAGTTCCTTTCGTTGATTGCCGGGAACTCTCGCCGGAATTCGTCGTCTCGATCATTAACTCGATCTTCCTCGAGACAAGAAGCTAATTTTCGGTGTGACCACCAGGAACTGGCTCAGGATGAGCTTCTTCTTTGTCCCTTTATGTGATTGCCGGGCACCCTCGCCGGACTTCACCGTCTCGATGACTAACTCGATCTTCCTTGTTCTTCTACAGTTATCCACCTATATACTTCACCACCCTACTGAAGGTAGGGGAAGGAGGGGGGGGTGAGGTCTTAGGAATTAATCCTCCTCGCCAAACGGCTCTTGTCCGTTCGTCTTCCACTTAGTCCTAAAGGCCGCGTCTGGCTTTTGGTCGCCTCTCCTCTAATTTCGTATATGACGCGAAATTGGATCCCAATTCTTAGGGGAAATATTGTCAGTTTAACCAATGTTAGGCTCACCGGCCCAGAAATCTGATGATTCGTGCATCTCGTGGTTGTGGGAAGACTTTCTGGTGGTCCGCAAGGCGAGGGGAGAGAGGGGAGGGTAAGTAATCGGGTTACGCTGCCAAATGCCCGGACGTTGTGGTGACGGAACAGGGCCTCTATTTTTAGGGCTTGATATCGATTTCCCTACAATTGCCATAGATAAAAGTTTGAATATTGCTCCCAGACATACATAACCTATACTACATCGTCATAGATACAAACACGGTCTTTTAAAACATATTCACTTATTAGACAGTCTGTGGGGTGACAGAGGATCTTGCTATTATGTCACCCGTCGTGTTCAACCAGAAGCGGGATTCCTTTCAGCTACTTCTCGTCACATCCATCGTTTCTTCTCGCAGTGACTCCAGTTTATTTTCCCAATCTAACTTGCACTGTTTTCACTGTACCCGTAACTCATGTTTAAGTATTTTTCAATGTTAATATGACATGTATAATTTTATTTTTATTTAATTTTCTCAGTGATTGCCTCCCGTGTCCGTTTCATTTCCATATAGTTGAACTTTACACTTTAAATATAGAGGTAAGTTGCTTCTAAATATTTAACCGTTTTCCTACCCCCGTTTGACCTATGTTCGTTCTCCTGATAACCTCCTTTTCCATTCCACTACCACGATTTACAAACTTTCCAAATTATTATTATTATTATCTGACGGACTACAAACCGTTGCTGGTAGAGCAGAATGCTATAAACCCTAAGGCATCAGCAGAGAAGACAGTCCAATAAGAAAAAAACTAGAGGCAAAGAAAAGGAGACAGAAGAAAGACACGCACCAGTTTTAAACTTTTGAAGTTACTGAGATTCAACGACAGGACTAGGGAGCTCATTCCATAACCTGGTAGTTGCTGGAATGAGGTATGTAGAGTATAGAGTATCTCCCAACCGTGAAAGCTTGGCTATTTGCATTAGTGGCATTCCTAGTTAACCGATTTGGCCCAAAAGGATCAGGAAATTCACTGTACAAAGGATGGTTAGGATTATGATGTATCTTATACAACATACAGTTAACTCACAGTCACAAGTCAACCTTAAGATCAGGAATTAAAATGTGCATGCTCTCAGATTCCTGTCCAGTAGCTTAAGATGAGATGCTGCAGCAGAGGACCAATCAGGAGAACAATATTCCAGACAAGGAAATATGAACGAGTTGAAACACTTCTTCATAACAGGAATGTCTTCAAAAATTCTATAGATTTGCTAAGTAAACCAATCTTTTGGGCAACAGAAGAAGAAATAAAGCGCACATGTCAAACATAACCCCCAAAATTTAACTTTCTTGGCCATTTTCAAATTTTTATCTTAGCTTCAGCGAAACAACTCTTCTTGTTCACTGTGCAAAATGAATTAATCTTCTTCCATGTTCACTTCGCACATGTCCAGTAAATTTCCCGATAGACTCTCGTATCTTGTGTTCTTCAATCATTGCACTCAAGTAACGAATAACCATGTAGGAGTGGTGGTTTCTTTGTGCCTGTGCATACGCGAGTGCTACATGAGGTCATCAACTAAATATAAATAGAATGTACCTACATACTTGGATTATTTCGAAGGAATACCCTAATTATTAGTTTGCTTAGTTATATGGGGGACGCCGGCTCCCAGCTTTTCCCGCTGGGAACGGGAAAGAGAGCAGTAACCCTACCTCGGTTGTTCTCCAAATAATAGCCTACCTAGGTAGCTCTTTCCGTTTCCGACGCAAGCAACTTGCTCTGAGAAACACATTGCCCTCCAACAAAGCAATACTCCATACTACCCCGATTCAGGGAGCATAAAACTAGCTTTTTGAGAGGCGATCAGTTCATAAGTTCAGTCAAATCAAGTCATAGTTCATCCGATTCTCCATACGCCGAGAAAAGAAGTAACGCCTGCCTATAGCGACCTATTTACCTATCACTGGTGTCCACGGTAAAGGACACATCCTCGTCGCATTTCAAGGTCAAAGGTCACCGTTAATCTCTACTCTATCCTTTGGGCACGAGCAACACCAAATCGAAGCCATCGTTTCTCCATTGTCCGGCAACTTCCGCACGCGTTTCTCTTAAGCTCACTGAACTCAAAGACCAGTTAATTCACTTCGCGCCGTATCACTAACTTTAAAATACAGTGTAAAACATAATTATCAATTCCTATTTAATTACAGTGTTCTCACAGTGCCTAAAGTGAAGCAAAAAAAAGTCAGTACAACAATAGCGAATAAATTCTCATTAGCAATTATCGTCAAAGTGAATCATTCCATTTAATATCTTTAAATTATTTATTTCCTCTGTATGTTAATAAAGCACAAAATTCATTCTTTTTTCTTGCAACCATCCGGAGTAAAGAGTAAACATTCAATTTTCTCTCAATTCACTCCGATCAGTCACTGCCCTCGTTGGTTCGGAGGTGAATCAAAATAGGTCCTACTGGTATATAATTTAGTGCCAGCAGTGACTACAAAAATTAGCGCTTTCTGATTACTAGCCAATTGATTATAAACTCATTGGTCATTTTTTGCTGTTTACTTCTCATGTGTCATTTATTTGGTGTTTACATTTAATGTATGTCAAATAATATGTTTACTTTGATGTGCCATTTTTTTACTGTTTAATTTTCATGTATGTCAAATTTTGCTGTTTACTTTGTGATTTTTTTTAGTTTACTTTTAATGTATATTTTTTTAGTTTATTTTTAATTATGCTTTTACTTTTAAAGTGTCAATTTTCTACTGTTTACTTTTAATGTATGCCATTTTTTTATTTTAATGTGTCCTTTTTATTTATCTTTTTTAGCAATGTCAAATTTTGGCTGGTTACTCAATCTCCACAAGTTTGACTCGCCGCGACTCTACAACTAGGCGCAACCTTTCGCCTCGGAGTCGTATATATCTGCACTTAGCTTTGTCAGGCTATCCCATCACTGTGCAGTGGAAAATGACTCTGCTGAAAAAGTCCCAATCCTCAAAAATTTAATCACCCTTCCTCAAAAGTTAAGGAAGTCCGTGCCGCGCGTCCTAAGGGCCGATAGTTCCAACGGTTTACAAGCTTCGCGCTAAGACCGATCGCTGCTATGTGCCATCCCAAAGCGATACATGGCTTTTGAGGCTCAATCCACCTTGAGGGCAACACAAGGAAGAAAATCAAAGGGGAAAAGAGAAAAACATATGAATTGATTGTTAGTAATACACACTAGGGTGAAGTATTCCAGTTTCGAGTAATTTTATGAGAAAAAAAGAAGAGTTCTCGTAGTATTCAGATCTTCACTAAAATAAAATTTTACTCAACTCCTTTTGTTAATTGCGTCAATCGTCCCTTTCAACTTCGGGCGAGATCTCCCGACCGGATGAAATTCACATCAAGATCAGAATGGCAATTGCTAGAAAAACCGAGGGCACCATAGGCCGGTCTTCGTTCGAGGGAGAAACAGAGCAGGAAGTGTTTTGTACTCCACGGGTGAACATGGGAGCCCTTGATGGCCCAAGGGAAAGTCATCCGTTCCGTTCCACGTCAGAGGACTGTTGATTCGAACCAGGGAAGCTCGTAAATGTAAGAGGAAATGGAAAAAACTAACTCGAACCCGGTACCGAGGCTTTGAAAGCCACAGTCTTACACACGTTGATAAACTCTTCGTGGAATTAATAAAATAAACCATCGCAATCTAATATTTAAATATCCAATTAAAAATAACAACATTAAATACCCCCTCCCCCCTATTTACCACACAAGCCACTGACGGAGATGTGTGACGGTGGTAGATGGAATAGATTTAAGTTTCTCCTATCACACATGGGAGGATATTACAACGAACGTACGCGATAACCTCTTCCTTTCATGCTCATTATTTCCAATCCGAGAATTACATCATCTCGCGCAATTACTCAACAGTGAATGGTCAAGAAGATAAGGTTAACGTAACTAATTAGAGAAATGAAAGGGATGGAGTGTGCTCACAGATAAATGCAGTGCTAAAAGAAAATGAGAGAAATGTCAGGTAATGGGTATTGAAATTAGATAGATGGCAGGTAATGGGTGTTGTAATTAGAAAAATCATAGGTAGAGTTGAAATTAGACGAATGGCAGGTATTGAGTGTTATAATGAGATAAATGGCATGTCTTGAGTGTTGAAATTAGAGAAATGGCGGGTATTGAGTGTTGAACGTAGGTAAATGGAAGTATTTTGATTATCGAAATTAGATAAATGCCAAACTGTGTTGAAATTAGAGATAGGATAGTTATTAAGTGTTGAAATTATAGAAAATGGTAGGCATTGAGAGCTGAAATCAGAGAAATGGCGGGTAATGAGTGTATGTTAGAGAAATGGCAAGTATTGAGTGTTAAAATTAGAAAAGGGCGGGTATTAAGTGTTAAAATTAGAGAAATTATTGGTCTTGATG